>PVJA010026116.1:0-30014 GCA_004027025.1 Myocastor coypus | reverse complement strand
CCCGAGTTCTGGGATTACAGGCGTGAACCACCACCACGCTTGCCTTATTATTATTATTTTTTTTTGGCTTTTTGAGACAGGGTCTCACTGTGCAGTTCAGGCTGGCTTTGAGCTCACTTTTGTAGCCCAGGCTGGTCTCGAACTCGCAGCGATCCTCCTGCCTCAGCCTCCCAAGTGCTGGGATTACAGGCGTGAGCCATGTTATGATAACTTATAGTAGAATTTTAAATATTGTGTTGTCATTTGTCTTGCTTTGGTTTTGTTACTCAAGATATTTTTTCCTCTTTCTTTTATTCTCTAAGTTTCCTTTGGTTTCATATAAATTGTAGCATTGTAATTTTTTTCTAACTCCATAAGGAGTGCTGTTGTTGTTCTCATTGAAATAATAGCAAATATACATTGATAAGTGCATGGTGAATAGTCATTCTTAGAATAGCATTTCTCCTTGTACCAGAACAACTATGTTTTCTATCATTGTAAATCTTTCACTTTTTTATTAGATTAACTTCTAAATATCTAAGTTTTTTTAGAAGTTATTGCGAGTAATATTATTTTACTTATTCATTTCTTATTGAGTGCATAATTGTTATGAGCTAAAATAGTGTGTAGCATTCTTTTTTTCTATTACTTTTGCCCTGTAACCTTTGTCATTATTGGCATTCAATGCCCCTATAAAAATCTTTTAAAAAGCCGGGCATGGTGGTGCATGCCTGTAATCCCAGCACTCGGGAGGCTGAGGTAGGAGGGTTGGTGTGAGTTCGAGACCAGCCTGAGCTACAAAAGTGAGCTAAAGGGCAGCCTGAACTACATAGTGAGACCGTGCCTCAAAAAGACAAAAAAAAAAAAATCTTTTAAAAGACGAAATATTTTATTGTTGAAGTTATTCATTCTGCTAATATTGATTTTATACTTTTTCTATGAGAAAATAAAGGCCCTTATTTTACTGTAAAATTTGTATGTAATTATTTTCACTCATCATACTTTTCTTACACATTATTGTTTCATTACTTTATATTTAAGTTTTTCTTCTGAGTTTATTTTTTCTCCAGAGTATCAAAAAGCTTCTCTGTTGTGTATATGTACTTATTCCTTTTCAGATTTCTCACTTACTTATGTTACTATTTCCTCTCATTTTAGAGTATGTCATCCTTTTAATAATATTATAGAAAAATCTTTGTAGTAATGTCAAAAGGTTATTTCATCATATTTCTTATGTTGCCTCCCTATTTCTCATAGAAATGCTTCATATCTATAAAGTTCCCTCCTGTGTATCTCCCATTGTTACCAAATAATAAAATTCCCCAAACCTCACTGGCATAATATAGCAGATATTGTATTATATATTATGAGTTACAGGTATGAATGTTAGCAGGTTGATGCTTTCATTGTACTTGTTGTTGGTAGATAGTCACATACTATTTTTTATTTAGCAGAGAATATAGTACAGATAAAAAGTAATCTGTATTACATGCTTAACCTTTCCAAGGATAGTTGGAAGGCTGGGGTCCAGCGAGTGTGTACAATGCCATAACCATGTTTCTTTGTGACTTGAATGGATTGGCCTATAGGCCTATGTGGATGCTACAGAAAATCTCATATCTTTTCTTCAGAGAATATACAATTTATAGGTGGCATTTAATTAGTCAAGTTCCTTAGTTGAACCTGATTTTATGGAGACCAGTTGTCCTCTGCCTCTCAATAAGAAGAGGGACCAACAATACAGAGCTAATCTTTATAAACCATAAGATGCAGACCACAGTGTCACTCCTATATATCATGCATTTGTATCCCACCATGTACAATGCTCACTTATTCCAGGGAAAGTATGTGGTGATTAAGGTGTACTGACAGACCAACATGCACAAAAGACGTGGAAGATCATTATTAGATTGTGTTATCTAATGTCAAATAGTCTCTATTTAGCTTACTGCCTCAGCTAAGTATCTGGGTGTTGTTTTATATCTTTCACATAGTGAGCCATGGAGTTGAAGTCTTCCTGAGCGTTATTAGTCCTAAATAGAATTTGGAACTATGTGAGACAGCGGTGTTGATCAGAAAATACTTCAGGGGCTGATCTTTGTTACCCAAATTTTAGCATTAGCATTTTTATAAGGAGGTACAAGTTCTGAAATCTATTAAATTTCTGTCATAGGTGTTTGTTTGTTTTTCCCTTTTCCAGGTTGTAAAAGGAGTGTGAAAGGCAAGAGAGAAAAGGGAATAGTTTATTCCAACTTCCCTGATCCTGTCAGCACCGCATGATGTTAGTACACCCCCACCGAGGCAGTGATGCCTCTTGCACATTATTTTTGGTTTTCTGCACCTATCCTCTTCAACCCTCTTCTCCCATCACCTTGATAGTGGTCACAGTGGACCACCAGGACTGGGCTGGATATTTATTTATTTATTTATTTATTTATTTATTTATTTATTAGCAGAACATATTTATTGAGAGAAAGAAAGCTCCTGTCTGAGAGAAGCACAAGAGAGGAGTCTTGAGTGGGTGTCCCCAGGAAGCTATGTCTTCCAGGGACTTTTATAGTGCATGAGGTAGGCATGAGGTGGAACAAAACTATGGTCAACCAATGAGATTACAAGCACCATTGCTCAGGTAAAATTGATTAAAGCCAATACTGAATGGGGAGAGGAGTCATATAGCAATCGGGCATGAATATGGAACAGGGTCTTTTCTTGTTGGGAGTTGGGTTACTGACTCATTTAGGGTCTTTTAAGGTGTTTCATACCTATTTAGAACATCAATCTCTAATGTGCATTCCAAGGGAAGTATGTAGCTATATTTGTTACTTTTGTCTTGAGGTCTGTCCCAGAGCTGGGAACATCTGTCTCTCGCAAAGTTATAAAATCACTTGTCTTCCATCTTGTATCCTTGAGGGCCCAGCCCTGTCTGACTGCCTATAATATTTCCATCTAATTCAACTGCCTACGACATTACCCCCTCTGAAGATGTAACCCGAACTGCCATGAGGGAATCATGGGTAATGACTGCTCTGGCTTCTCAGGCTGAAAGAGGTCATAGCTGTGAACTGGCAGTCAGATACTCTCCAGAGGTCCTTTCTAAAGGATTAGCTTTTAGCTTCACAAGATGCTTAGACACTTTCTCTACCTCTCACCTGAAGCAACAGGTGATAGTTCTTGAAGGATCTCCCATTTCATTCAGTGGGACACTAACTTATTTTATTTTATTTCAAAGAGTGAAAATAGAAGAAACAAAGAAAAAACAGTAATAAGCAAGCTTACATATAGTACAGGATATCAGAACAAGAACACATATTTAACAATGGTTGTATTACTTATCTTCATCAAGGGACACTAACTTGTACACCTGCTGTAGTGAGTGAAATTCTTTGTTCTGGGATCTGAGTTGCTGCATACTAAACCACTCTTTGCTCTCCTGGATTAGCAGGCTAGCTGATCAACACTACTTCCTAAATCTAAATTTGATATCTCTGCAGATTTTACTTTTAGTCTCTAAATTCTGGAAGTCCTAAGAATTTTCCCCTGTTCTTCTACATCTTTAAAGGATAGTCCAGATCCACATTTATTAGGGAATCTTTTTCCTTTTCATTTTGCCATTTGAGTTCTTTAGTATTGTTTAGTTGATTTCTTATATGGTATTGAAATAGCTCCTGTAGTGTTTCTTTCCCTTAACTAAACTAGCAGTGCAACTTTGTATCCATTTTCATTCATAATAAATTCATTTATTAATTATCCCCAAAGTGAGAATGTTAAATTCTGAAACATCTTTTAGCTCATCTTTCTCCATTTTATATAAAATAATTGGAAATAGTTTAATTAACAGACAAACTTCCTTTCTGTTTAGAAGTACTTGAGTAGTATTTTGTGTTGAAATTAAACCCATGTTGGGCCAGCGGGATGATTCAGTGGTCTAAAGCTCCTGCTTAGGAAAGCTTAGGCAACCACTAGGACTATGATTCAATCCCCGGCCCCACGTGCTGCACCAGCCCCACCCGCAGGGCAGAGCTTTATCTGAAAAATAGCATAACAAACATTGTGACATCAATATTTGAAAAGGAGCAAACAAAAATAGATGCAATTTTGTCTTTCCTCACTTCTATATCATGTTCATTTTCTTTTTTTTTAGAATGATAAATCTTTTAGCAATATATGTCAAAATATCTATCATTTTATTTCAGATATTAATTATCACTGAGTTTGATTATATAATTTATAAGTTAGAAATATTTTAGCTAATTTTTTCTTTTCCTCAAATATAGTTGAGAATCTTATTAAAATAAACCAAGTATCTAGTGAATAAAAATGTCATTTTCATTTCACAAAACAGTAAGGTCAGTCCCCATGGGAGGATTCAGATAAAACTTTTCAAGTGTGAAGACAATTATTTCAGGGAGTCTGTTAGAATTATGAGCATCAAGGAGATAAATAAGCAGGGGAGTTGAAATGACTTTGTGCAAAGCTTCTGTTCTTTGACACAGACTAATACCGGTATCATGGAATAGAAATTACAAAGGTCAAATGTGATAAAATATTGATTTTAAAATAAGGACACAATGTAAAATTTCAGCAGGAACAGTAAAATATTAATGGTAAGGAAATTAAATTAAAATGTAAGTGTAACAAGGTGAGAGAGTTTGATCAAATGAATGGATCAATTACTGATATGAGGCCTCTCAATCAATGAAAATAACTTATCATGGAATTGAAACTTTGCTTTTCCTCTTTTTTAGTGGGCTTTTGATCACTATAAGAATACTTGGAATAAGTTATTTATGTACATAAAAGTATTTGAAGGCCCCCAGATTTGGAATATCTGTTCCCTGATAAATTATTTCCATGGCTTTTAATTTGTCTTGAGAGAGTCCTCCCTACTGGTTGAAGAGAAAAAGCTGTCACCTTAGGCAAGAATCATAAACATGATGACAATCGTCCAATCCCCTTCAAGAGCGGGCTTCCAGCACTTTGAAAATCTTTACCTAGGCATCCATCCACCTCCTCCAAACCCCAAATTTGGACACCAAGATTAGAAAGAGAAATATGAGAGGCAATAATACATTTCTATAGATAGATTTATTTGATCAGCTGCTCACCAGAACATAAATATCTGTTCTTCACTCCTAAGATTTTCCTGCATTTATTTTTGGTGACTTTAATCTTTGAATATGAATATTTTTGATCCGCTCCAGGAGAAAAACCAACAATAAAGTTAATTATATATTTTCTCAGTGCAATTAAAATACAACTGACAGAAAATAATGAAAATTTTATAATAGTTTTAAGTTACTTTCATTATACTATAAGAACAATGTGTTTTATACAAAGATTAGAAAGTGGCTAATGGCAGGATGTTAAATAAAAATAATGAAAAACAGATTGTGAATTTTACTACTTATGTTCAAAGACTTACAAATGTACTATAATATAGTTGCTACTTTCTCAAATTTGGCTCTTTAGGATTTTGGCTTTATAAATTCCTATAATAATTAAAAGTTACAGATATATTACCGAGAGGACAGCTTTAATAATCTTTATAAATTAACCCAGATATAGTATTTAAGATAGAATCATTAAATGTTCGTGTAAGTCTACCAAAGTACCACACAGAGATAACTATATTGACTTGGCTATGAGAACACAGTAAAACAGTGAGACATATCTTAGTGTAAAGGTTGATAAATTCTGTCAACTTGAGAAGTTAAAAGTTTAACTAAATGGACTCAACAATTCCATGCCCTGTGGCATGAAGGCCCTGCCCTAAGGTGTGGAGCCCCCACCCTAGAATATCTTCTCACTTAAAGGATGTAAAAGAGAATTGAGGAGGGATGGAGTGTTTCCCTTCCTCTGAGAAGCTCCAGTCTTCACAGTCAGTGTGGACAGAAGGGACAGAGTTTTGCTAGAAGGCATAGTTGCTGCTCCACCCTTTGCTCTTCACTGTTTTCTAGTGACATGAATAGTTGCCCTCTGCCATATGGTACTCTACTACCAGGTAGAGTATGGACTGATACCTCTATAATGGGGAGCTAAATAATCCTTTCCTTCCTTAATGTTGGGTGTCGGGCTTTTTTTTTTTTTTTCCCAGCAATAGGAAAAAGGTACTTGAGGACTTAGCTTGCATCTTTTGGTATATTTCCAAGTAAGTCTTATTTCTTAGTATGCACTTTGAAGAAACAGCTTATATTTGGTATAGGTAAGAGAAGGAAATATCATTCAGCTATAGTTTAGCATTCTATTTCGCAAGGCAAATACATTTAGCACTGTTTTGCTCCAATATCTCAACTGATTTATTATTCAGCTCATGCTTTAGGCATATAAAAGAGAAAAACACCAATTAATATCATCACTGATCTGGCTACCCCACTTGAGACCAGCGTTCTTACCAATTCAGTCATCTTCTTACGAGATAAATTTGTGGAGCCGTTTCTTCTTTTAGGCTAATTGAAAAAAATGTGCTCATTTTGTGCACCGATGGACTACAAAACTTCACTGGAGATTTTCTGTGATCATAAGTACATATGATCCTTTCAAGTAGAGCTCAGGGATTAGACAGCAGAGAGACTAATTCATCTGTGTTTTTAAGGTCTGCACCTCACACAAAGAGTCATGTCCAATTATCCTTGTTACTTACTTTGTGGAAGAAAATTTTAAGAGTTTTATCAGAGTTCTAATGAGGAAAAATATCCTTAAACTATGTAATTGTAAAGTTATATATGATTTTTAGATACTATAATAAGATGAGGCAGAAAATATCAGTGAATAAAATTACTAATGGGCCTTCAACTTATCTTATTGTTCATTTAAATTTAATACAAATTTTTATTTTAAAGAATGTGATTCGGGGCTGGGGAGATAGCTCCGAGGCACAAGTGCCTGCTGTGCAAGTGCAAGATCGTGAGTTCGAACCCTGGTCCCACCAAAAAAAAAAAAAAAAAAAAAGAATGTGATTCATTAGCCGGGCGTGGTAGCTCACGCCTATAATCTCAGCACTCGGGAGGCTGAGGGAGGAGGATTGGTGTGAGTTCCAGACCAGCCTGGGCTACAAAAGTGAGCTCAAGGCCAGCCTCAACTGCATAGCGAGACCCTGTCTCAAAAAGACAAAATAATAATAATAATAATAAAAATAGAAAAAGAATGTGATTCATACAGCTTGTAAGTTTACATGATTGTGATGGCAGATTAATGTCTGCAGTGTATCACATTCTTCTGAGAAGCATGTCAGGTTACAGACCTCTGCCCACATTGCTATATAAAAGAGCATCACAAACATCAAGTAGGTGGGTACAAGTAGTTTTCTGCTCCTCCAGAAGCAGAGAAAACATGGAAAAATTCCCCTAAGACATAACTACAGATTATCTGCCTTTCTGCAAACACTGGATTCTAAAGCAATGTTCTTCTTTTTCATCAATCAAGCTGTAATATCTATAATTTAAATGATAGAAATTTAGAAAATAAAATTCAAGGACTATTATTTCCTGAAATATACATATTTGAAAGATATTAGAAACAACAGATGAGGAAACATAATATTCAAAGGAAGGTGTGCTAAATAACAGGCTGCAGCAAATAATTCTTCATGCAGAAAGACTAAGAATGCCTCCTTGAAAAATGCTTTCACCTGAAACCTAAGGAATGAAGAATATTCCATTGTGAAAAGGAACCAGAGAAAATGAATGAGAAATAAAGATATTTGAGTTACTCTTCTCTTGTTGCTGGGAATAATACCTGACACTGACAATGAAGGAAAGAAAGGCTTATTTAGCTCAGTTACTGGAGGATTCAGTCCACAGTGCAAGGAAGAGTGGCACATGGCAGAGAGCAAACTTTCATGGCTGTGGCAAAGAGCAAAGAGCACAGGGAGTGGCAGCAGCTCAGATGGCTAGCTAGCCTTTCTCCTCTCCTTATACTGTAATGCAAATTACCTGCCCCAGGGCAGTTGAGCATCCACACCCACAATAACTAATGAAATTCCAGAAGCCACCCCATGACTGCAGGAGGCTTTGAGGGCACACACAACTAGACACAAACCACAGCAAACTGCCCCTGGACACTCAAATACACATGCAGATCCCTTTATTCAAAAGACAATCTAATCCATCTCCAAGACTTACCAAAGTACTAACAATTCCAGCATTGCCGAAAAGTACAAGTGCCAAGTCTCTTCCAAGATCTAAAGCAAACTCTTTGCTATGAGCCCCTATACAAATGAAAAGTTAAACACTTCCACCATTCAGTGGCATAAGATAAATTTTACCATTCCAAAATGTACAGACGGGGGCCGGTGGGATGGCTCAGTGGTCTGGAGCACCTGCTTGGGAAAGCTTGGGCGGCTTCAGGGACTGCGGTTCGATCCCCGGCACCACATAGGCAAGTTCGTGAGATCATTTTTCGAAATAAAATAAACTAATCCAACAAGCTGGTAAAAAGAAAGTCAGAGCTCATTTTTGGTAGGCACTACTGATGTTCAGTTAACATTTTTTTGTTTGCTTATTTGTTTATGTGTAAGAAATCCAGCATGGCAAGGTTGGCACTGGCCAGGAAGAGCCAAATGAGTCCTGGTATGGATCTACACAGTACTCTGACATTTTTCTGAGTAGTAGACACTCAAACTGTTTTGTTTGTTTGTTTTGTACTGTTTTCCAGGACCGGGGTTTGAATGTATGACCTTGCACTTGCCAGGGAAGCACTTGTGCCACAGAGCTATCTCCCCAGCCCCAGAGAAAGTCAAACTGTATTTAATACCTAAGTCTTTTGTTCTAGAACCTTTTGTATATTAAATTGTTTGGGCTCACCATCATGAATTCTCCAGTGTGAAAACTTTTGTTTTCACATTTGAACAACTTTAATGGATTTTGGGGATTTCCAGATAGTATTACATATTTCTTATATATTATACTACATTTATATTCCAAACATTTTACTGCCATCTATGTGTTGATAAGATACAAACAACATATTCATGTAATGAAGTAATTTTTTTAAGTCAAAAATATTCTTTTTATGTGCCTTTGGCTTGTTACTTGAGAGTCTACTATTCACAGATAGCACATGAAGTTTCACTTAATTTGTTTCTATAGGAACTCCATTGTAGAATCTGACTGTATGTATTTGGAAAAGTGTATTCATACTTAGCTAATTTTTCTTTTCTTTCCATTTCATATTCATATATTTTCATACTTCCAGTGGCAGCCAGCAATGAAGTGTAAAAAAAAGGCACAAGTCATTCATAATGCCTCCTCAAAAACTCTGGCTACACCATGTAATATGTTTTCAAAAATATGGATATTTAAGTATAGTACATTTTTCATTGCCTAAGTACTTAATACCACAGAATAAAGAATACATGCTAAAGGGAAAATACAAAGAGCTGGGAATGTAACTCCATGCAGAGTCCTGGGGTCAATCTTCAGGAGACAGACAGAGAGAGACAGATAGATATAGAGATAGAGTTAGAGATAGAGATAGAGACAGAGACAGAGACAGAGACAGAGAGGTAGAGGTAGAGATAGAGATGATACAGATAGATAGATAGATAGATAGATGATAGATAGATAGATAGATAGATAGATAGATAGATAGATAGAGCGCACTGAATGGAGCCTCTAAGAAAAATCTTATCACCATACAATTTATGTAATAAAGAACCTATCACGATGTTTATTCTCTAATTTTACCAAAAACAAACAAAAACTGCAAATAAAAGAAACAAATCTCTGGAAGCAAAATGTCTACATGTTGAATATATGTCTTTTGGAATCCCATCAGGAAAGTTCAATATAAATAAATCAAGAAGTATAATGTGGAAAACTGTTCATATGAATCAAACAAAAGACTGCAAAATAAGTGCTGTGATATCTAGATACTGACAATGGTTGGAGAAGGTTATTCTTAATACTCAAGAGTTAAATACAAAGGAAATTTGGTCTGACATCCCGAAAATCTAGGAAACATTAAAAATATGCTTTAGGAGACAAATATAATGGCAAAGTTAGATTCATTCACTATCTAAAAGTGGTGCAGAAAAGAATAAAAGAATAATAATAACCCAAACCTTCTTTGTCTGGCCTATGAGTCACTGATTGGCAGAACACAATAGCATGGTAGTTGTCATAGGGGTGCAACTATGCAAGGTGTTAGTTAAGCCTTAGAGGCACCCAGCAGGGAAGGAATATCCTAGAATGCACCTGAGGTGTGGGAAGTGTTAATTGAAAAAAAGCCAGGCCCAGCAGGCAGGTAGATATTTGTGTGTCAAGTAAAGAAAAACACGTCCTTTGAAAGCAATATCAGAACATAAAATTTAGACCACCAAAATTGGTTTTATACATCTTTTAAATTTTATTAAAGAATCTATGCTTTGGAAATATGTAGAGAAAAATGTATCTTAAAATTGAAAGTCATATACCTATCTTCTTGACTCATATTAATAATCTGTGTGAATCAGTCTTAGAATGTTGCAGCAATTTCACAAAGTAATTTAGGAAGGCATTAATTTTTGCAGTAACATTGTTCTGTATGTGATAGAATGTTTGCTTGTAAGGATCTGTGGGTCTCAGAGTGATCCATTCTACCTGGGGAGAAATGGAGGCAGGAAAGACAAAAGATAGACAAGAAGACTAAATCTGGATTAGGTGGTGACTTGTCTACCTGGCTGGCCAGAGGACCACACCAGTCCCCAGCAACAATATGGACATTGGTTTATACCTTGAAAATGTTAGTATCTTGTAACACAAAGTTGCCTAGTGACTCATAGCTGACATTAATTGGTCAGGGTGCTTATCTTAGAACTGAGGTAGCTCGTTTGCTTTGAGTCCTGAGGCCTAGCCCTGCCTGCCCACATGCATTTGACAAACTTTCTAGCTTGTATGTCTCCAAACATCTGCAAAATATGCATCCTAACATGAGAATCTTTAGACTATAAAAGGAGCTCAAAATCTCACTAGGAAAAAACAATTTTCTTTAAATATAGAAAATATTAAGGGATGACCAAATAGCTCAGTGAATCAAAGTGCCGGCTTAGGCAGACACAGCATGCTGGGGTTAGATCTCCAGCGTGCTGTATGGAGGCTATGCCCCTGTGGCACGCTGAGACATGATTGTGACTGAGCCTGATGACATGAGCCTCAATCCCAGCTCTCTGGGAGGCTGAAAGAGGATCACTAAGAGTCTGATGTCCACAGTGAGACTTGTAGACTCTGTAGACCCTTACTAAAACATATATATATATATATATATATATATATATATATATATATATATGTAAACTTTTTTGTATTTTTAAATACAAAAGTATTTGTATATATACTTTTAAAAACATTTAGGTATAGCAAGGCCTTGCAGATATACTTAATAGATCAATGGAATCCATAATGGCATTGCTATTCTATTGTGTTAGAATGGATGCTATTAAAATGATATAGAGATAACTCTTACATGCTTTAAATAGAAATTAACTATTTTATTCATTTTGGAAAATATATGAGGTTTACTAAAAATATCAAAATAGAAATTGTTGTACTTCAGTGGTAGAAGTCTTGTCTAGCATGTATTAGATCATACATTCATACCAAAAACATTGACAAACTAAAATCATTGATTTGACATGTTACTCAAAGGAAGTGAAATCAATATTTTAG
This sequence comes from Myocastor coypus, assembly GCA_004027025.1. Taxonomy (NCBI): domain Eukaryota; kingdom Metazoa; phylum Chordata; class Mammalia; order Rodentia; family Myocastoridae; genus Myocastor; species Myocastor coypus. The sequence goes on along the minus strand of PVJA010026116.1, from coordinate 18,393 downwards.
GCAGCCATTTTCACCTATTTGTTGAACCTTTATTCACAATGATCAATATATGAAATAAGCTATACGTGATACAAGGATCAAAGACAAATAATATGTGGTCACCTGCCTACCAAGCACAATTTTCTTTAAATATAGAAAATATTAAGGGATTTGTTCTCGGGTTTGTTCTCAGGTACTGCATGGCCTGCCAACCTTGCCCCAGGTGTGCTAAACCAGCTACCAAAACTGGGAGTGGTGGCACACACCTATAATCTCAGTCTAGGGAGACTAAAATGGGAGTATTACCATAAGCCCAAGCTTCACAGCAGGACCCTGTACCAAACACATAAATTTTTTAAAAAAGAAAGAATATGTAACCATATGAAAAATGAGATATTGTCATTTGTAATAGCACTTAAAATTTTTAGAATATTAAGTTTTGTAAAATATACCTTGCAAAGAATGTCAAACTCTGTGATCTCATGCATATGTGGAACCTAAGAAAAGTTGATCTTAGAAATTACTGTAGCACTGTCAAAAATTTAACAAGAAGCTAGTGAAAGTAGACGGAAGGAATAGGGAGAGCTTAGTTAATATGCATTAAAGTACAATTAGGAGTAGAAAGTTCTAGTATGCTAGTGCAAAACATATGGCCATATGTAGGTGTCTATTATTTTTCAAAAGCTAAGAAAGATTCGGAATATGTCTTTAAAAAACAACCAATATCTAAGGAGATAAATGTTTAATCAATTCTAAACTTTATATCACATATATAGTTATGAAATATTACATGGCATCAAATTATATATGTATATATATATGTAATTTTATCTGAGTTATAAATTAATTAAAAAGAAAATGTATATGAGATGAAAACACATTTTCCAGATGAAGAAGTACAAAAAAATAATACATGAAATCAATTTCAACATCACTGGCCATTCAAGAAATATAAATTAAGCTGGATGTGGTGGTACACACCTGTAATCCCAGCACTTGGGAGTCTGAGGCAAGAGGATCAGTCTGAGTTTGAGACCAGCCTAGGCTACAAAAGTAAGCTCGAGACCACGCTGATCCACATAGTGAGACCCTGTCTCAGAAAGACAAAAAAACGAAAAACAATGTAAATTAAAACACTGTTGATATTTCATCACACTCCTGAAAAAAATGGCTATTATTGCCGGGCGTGGTGGTACACGCCTGTAATCCCAGCACTGGGAAGGCTGAGGCAGGAGGATCGTGTGAGTTCGAGACCAGTCTTGGCTACAAAAGTGAGCTCAAGGCCAACCTGAACCGCATAGCGAGACCCTGTCTCAAAAAGCCAAAAAAAAAAAGGCTATTATCAAGAAATAAACTTGTAACAAATGATAGAGGGGCTATGTGGACCAAAGTAGCCTTCTCACTGTGGATGGGAGTGTAGACTGGAGCAAAGACGAAATCAGTGTGGCAATTCCTTGAAACCTAGGACTACACATGCCAACTGGCCAAGGCAGTCTTCTTGTTATTTTCCCAAAGGAATTCAAAGCATCATACCACAATAGTCCATACACACCCATATTCACAGTTACACAGTTTGCAACAGTCAAATCATAGGTAAAGGACAAATGCTCATCAACTGGTCAATGAAGAAAGAAGATGTGGCTTTTCTCTCATACAATGCAGTAATATTCATCCATAAAGAACAACAAACTTGAGACATTTCTAGGTAAATAGATATTGTTTGAGATCATCTACTTAAATCACACATTCATAAGTAAGGGTTTTCTTCACACTTCTTTGCATCTGTGTTTGAGAAACAGCAAGTGTAAATAAGGACCAAAATGGATCATAGGAATTGCATAATAGAAAGAAAATTTTTAAACAGGGATGAGAAAAAAGAGAAGGGAAAAATAAAGAAGAAAAAAATAAAAAATACATGAGAAAGAAGGAAAATGGAAACCAGTTTTTGAAAATGGAGAGATGAGTTCAAGAGAAGGTAGATAGGAAAAAGTAATAAAGCAAGTTATATCATGTACACTTGCACATTCTTTATTACAAATATGATGATTGTGTATACCTAAAATGGACCAATAATATCTGATTGGAAAGGAAAATGAAATAAAGAAAATATGCTGGTCTCATAAAATTATGAGTAAGGCAATGAATGTTAGAAAATGATGTTAGAATGGCAGAAGTTATACAAAAATTTTGCTTAAATGTCAAAGTTACAGATAGAAAGTAAGAAAAAGTTCTGCATACTACACTGAACACAAGGCATTATACATCTCAGACTAGCTGGGAAAGGGAAGTTTGAATATTTCACGACAAAAGATTGAGATATTTAAATGATAATAATGAAAATTGTCATGATGTAATTATTATACAAAGTATACATGTCACAATTTTCCTTAAAATATTTTTCTTTATTGTGTAAAATTTTAAAACTAAGTAAAACATAAACTATTTTAGCTGGTTATGTTAGTACAATACCTGCTTTCATTTATTTTTAATTCAGGCAAATCAAATAGAGAAATAAAATAATTGTTGGATTTGTATGTTTGAGGGGCAATTCAGATTCTCTTAGTTACTAATTATTATTATTATTATTATTATTATTATTATTATTATTATTATTATTGCTACTACTACTACTACTAATAATAATAATAATAATTTACTGACCTGAGAAGCTCAAACCACAGATTGACCATCTAAGTGTATGTTAGCGTCAGAGAACAAAGTCCAATTATGGAAGCCTTTGTTCTCTAGAAACCACCAGATTAGGGATGGCGTTGACTGTTGGTGTAACCTTAATAGTCTGCCTTACTTACTAAAAATCATCATTAAACTACACAAAAACCATCACTTCAGGAAATATTTGTTCTGTGGTTTGAGAAATCAAAACTAAAATTACATCATTTTGTTTATGTAGAACTATTTTCTTATTAAAACATTCATAGTGATGAGGTACTTTTTTCTCCTAAACTCAACTTCATCTAAGTTTTTCTTTACTTGAATGATATGCTTTAGAAGAATAAGTCCTGGACTAGAAAACCATAGGCATATCATTTCCTATTATTTATTTATTTATCTGGTACAGGATCTTGCTACTGATAATGAAGCAAAATGAATATTTACACAATGTATCCACATTGGATACAATAATTCCAATACACTCAACTTTACTTAATCAATGGGAAAAGGATTTTGACCACTATTTATTTATAGAAATGAAGAATTTTGAAAGATTTTTAAGCAGAATAACGATAGTGACATTCACACTCAGATCATCCTGAATAAGAGCGCCAAAAGAAGATGGATAGAGATTAATAAGTTTAAACTTCTAAACATTTTTTTCTAATATTATTTTAAATTATGTTAATTATTTTATGTAGATTTGCCTTTATTTAAAGAATATAACTTTAAAACTTATGGATAATACTGATGATATTGTATATTTTATTAACAGCTTAAGTTGATAATCACATTACGTAACAAAATAGATGGCAAACTTTTATTAAATTATTTGAGGAAAGATATTTAATTTAGGGCCATTGTGGTTCAATGCTGTATCTCATTGTCTCATTACTGTAAAGAGAAACTGCCTCCTGGGCAGTCTCCAGAGAATCATTTATCCTGTTTTTCCCATCTCTTAGCTGCAAAGTGGTACTCATATTATGCAGTCATTTGTTTTCAAGGTAAAATGTTGATATGAAAATAACTGAATAATTTGATGGAAACTCTTCTGTATATTTCTCACTGAATGATTTTCTATAATTTACTAGTCAAGGATTTTCATTAAATTCTTATGTATTTCCATTTAAGTTACACTCAGGTAAAGTACAAATTCATTGTTGTATTTTGAACTGTGATTGTAACAGAGAAAAACTTGTAATAATGTGCAGAAATTGTGATTACTGCTATCATTTCTGCTAGAATTGTCCAACCTCCTAAACTATTGATCTAGTGTCAGGCTTTGCCTCATTTCACCATCTATTTTCTATACCTATTTCAACTGATTTGCCAGATTTAGCCTTTGTTTTACTGTGTAATTTTACTTCTATAATATATAATATAATATATATTATATTCTATAACATATAATATGTAATATATATGTGAATATATATTTCCTTTGACATACATCCTGAATGAAATATAATTATAATGAAGATCTGCCATTCACTAATCAGTTTTCTCTGGGATCTGAATGTCTAATCACTGATTCCATCATTTACTAATTTAAAATTTTACAGAATCATGTATTATCTGAAGTTTTCATGATATATTTTAATCTACGTAAAATTTAAAATTTGCAATCTGGAGAAAAGTATGTTATTACAAAATACTAAATGTCCTATTATCAGTTTCACTGTAATACGGGTTTTATTTCTCAGAAAAATACTGTAATGTAATTCTTTTTGAATAAATTCTTTATAGAATCATGGTGATGTGTACATGTATTCAGATAGCTTTAAATAGCGCTGAATTTTGCACTAAAGAGATAGCTCAGTGGCACACACCTACCTGCGAAGTGCAAGGTCATGAGTTTGGTAGCCAGTACAAAACAAACAAAACAAAAAACTCCACTGAATTAAAAAAGAAAACTGAATTTCATTTCTATAATGCAGCTTTCATTTCAAAATATGCAGTAGTTAATTGAATGACCATTTGCATCCATTAACAAATACTGGAAGCTAAATGGAACACTTTTTGGGAGTGTCTGTGTTAACAGAAAAAGACCAATCATGGGAGGAAATGCCAGCGAGGAAGTTCAGGGGGCAGTTTATAATATCAGTGGGCTTGACCTAGGTTACTTCTCAAGCATCGGGCCCACCCAGTGGGGTCTTGAGTTTTTATAGGGAGAACAATGGGTGGATGTACAAAGACAGACATGGTACCCAAAGGTTGGGGGTTTAGCAGAAATCATGGGTTTCCAAGGGAGTTTAAACACCATAGGTTACATTACGAGGCCCCTGGGTATACAAAGCATGGTTTTTACAAAGGAATAAATGACGTCACATTTTAAGCATTTTAACATTGCGAGGCCATCATTTAAAGAGTCAGTACAGTGCTTATTTCAGCCGAACATACACTAAAACTGTAATGATACAGAGAAGATTAGCATGACCCTTGTGCAAGGATGAGACACCCAAATTCATGAAGCATTCCTTGCTTAAAACAAATAAATAAAAAGGAAGTGTAAACAGGGGATACAGAAAGGAAGAAGCATTCTGGTATTGGACCTGTCTGACATGTCCACTTGGTCTTGGTGGGCATTTTGGGCTGGCTTTCTGGCAGGGTTTATTTAAAATTTTAAGTTTCTTCTTCTTCTGTGGATGACTGACCTATAGACTACAAACAGAGGAGGGAGATCACACCTCAAATGTAGGTGACACCAACCCACTGACTTATTGCCTAGGTGCAAAAGTTAGGGTTGGGTTAAGGAAGTCTCACTTTTGCTGCTTCAGAGAAGCTCCAGTCTTCATGATTGCCTTAGGACAGTTTTCACCCGTTACTCAGGCTTCCAACCAGACTCTGACTCTTCACGTCAGGTTCTCCTGCTTTCAGGTACAAATTCACATTTAATTCTTTGGTGAGCTTTGAATGGATCCTGTGGCTCTCAAGCACTCTCATAGCCATTTTCTATTTTGTCATCACCAGTCCTATAGATGGCTATTGTAAACCTTCTGAACAAAGGCCTATATTTCTCACATCTAGTAAACCCTGTATGGTACCAAAAGCTTGAAAGCTCTTCACTGTATATCACATTATATTCCAGGCATTAATGCTGTTAAAACTCTTTCAGGCCTTTTGAAGCCTAATTATAAGTGTTATTGTAACGCACAATTTCAGAGAAGATTCTGCTGCTAGTATATTGCTTGGAGATTGTACAGAATAAATCTTAGTGAGGTCTGTGGGATTCGTTCATCAGAACATTTTTAGAGTTTTCAGAACTAACTGAGAAGATCATTTCCCAATTGGAAATGTTAACTGTTATGTTTTGTGTCTAATTGTTCTCCCAAAGCCTCATGTACTTATGTCACAGGCTTCTAGTGTTTGTGATTAATTTATGATCTAGTGCTGGGATTATGGGTATGAGTGTGGTAACCAACCTGGGGTAGACAGTCTGAATGCAATATAAGGGAGACAAACTGGCTCTGTTTCGCTGCTACAGCCACTGCCTCTCCCTTTGCTCTTGCTGTTTTCCAACACCATGAGCTGCTGCTCTTTGTCTTGTTCCACTTTGCCTTTGAGCCAGTGGAGTATGGCCTGAAACCTCCACTAACTGTGAGCTAAAAACCTTCTCTCCTTCACTTGGCATGTTGTCCCAGAAATGAGAGAAGAATTCACTTAGGATGATTCAAATAGAATAAAGTACACCTGGAGGTGCCTAAGTCAGTGGCTAGTCAAAAACAATCCTCCACACTACAGCTTTCACTCTTGTGAATGGATTCACAACAAATTTGGTGTAGTGTGGAGCTGAGTCACTATGAAAGGAAGATTTGGTCATCTATGTGTGTTTTCAACGACAAATATATTAGTTCTTCATTTTGAATAGCATTTCAGATCATGTGCAGTCACATCTGTCCTTAATTAAAATGCACATTTAAAAACTATGGAGGGGAGAAGAAGTTTTGGGAAAGCAAAATTTGATTACTGAACTGTGATAAAAGTGGTGGAAGTGGGCCCAGAGGGATGGCTCAGTGGTCTAAAGCGCCTGCTTGGGAAAGCTTAGGTGGCTTCAGGGACTGCGGTTCGATCCCCAGCACCACATGCTGCGCCAGCCCTGCCGTCGGGGCAGGCTGAGCCGGCCATGAAAATGAGTGAATAAACAAACAAAGGTTCTGCAACACGAAAAAAATAAATAAAAATTTTTAAAAAGTGATGGAACCAAAAGCATGATTTCAAATTTCGTGTATATGTAAGCATGTATATCTTCATCCCTACTTTATATATTTATAAAAAAAGATGTAAGGCCATGCTACTTAATTTGTTCAATTACAAGGAAGCACTAATCAGAAGCTTGAAAATATGCAGCAAATGTCCATCCTTGTTCTCCTATATGAGAAAGAGTGCAGCAAGAAGAAATCTTCTTCAGTCAGCTTCTTTACAGTGCTCATGTATTTTAAGTGGAATTTCTATTAGTTTGCTTTAGGCCACTGAGATATGAAGTTACTTCACTGCTCCTGTCTACTTTGAGCTATACTTAATGATACAAATGTTTAAATTCAATTCACTTTTATTCTGGCATAAACTGTAAAATGTTTTCTTAACAATTTCATGGTGTGTTCATAGAATGAAATTCTATCTATATTATATTTGTTTTCTGTTCAATTTTTATAAAGACCTAACAGTTTTCAATCTTTTCTAATTTTAATGTTCATTTTGGGACACTTACATTGGTTTTGTTCTCTGACTTCTATGGTGAGATTTCTGAGTCCTGATATAATTTGCTTACTGACAACTGTAAGCAACCTTGTTTAAAACTCATCTTATACGTATTTTAACCAATATTTGATTTTGTAATTTTCATCTCTCCCTTCTTTAATTTCTGATATACAACTGGCCTTCGAATAGTCATTGAGTTTCATAGGCTCTTTCACTTTTCTTTAATAATTTTGCTCTTCTTTCTAATTTTGTAAATATTATTTCTCAGGGTTTCTTTTAAGCTTTACTTTTTAAACCTTTTATTTGTTTATTTGGAACATGCTCTCACTACACACGTACCTGTGATCGTAGTGATCTCCCTGTCTCAGCTTTCCCACCTTGGGGATTATAGGCATGCACCACCATGCCTGGTTTAGATAGCCAGCAGGGCATACCCAGGGTTCCAGGCTGGCATGGCACATATTACTGGGGATCCTACCTGGGTTCTTGTTCTTTCCAGGCAGGCACTTAGACTGTCAAACTTTCTCTCTAACCCATTGCTCAAAATTTCATACTTAATATGTTTTCTCTACTCAGATGTTGCTTTTAGGCACTCTGACAAAATCTCCTGTCTTTAACCTTTCCCTTAAGAACCTTTGCAAGTTTTCAACTTCACTATGTGCTACTAAGCAGAATTTCTCACTGTGCTAGTGCACCCTTTCTGCTCTGAGATGAATTACCTTTCTCAGAGTGATGCCAGAGGATAGAGAAACAAAGAACAGTGAGAACATCCTTGGGAGAGTTGGAAATCAGTGTAAGTAGCTTTATGAAGTAAGTATGTGTGCACAGCGGAGGGCGGAGAGGGTCAGCTTTCCTAATGTCAGAGGCCTGGCTGAAAACAATGGCCATGATGTTTTCAAGGAAAATGTGCTAGGAAAATTTGCACAAGCTTTGAGAAGTAAGGGTGTGAAGGAAATCTGCTTCTTCTAACACCAGCAGGCTAGTTAAAAGCTGCTACCATTTGCTTCATGCAAAATTATCTCATCCCCACTTAAATAGCCTGATTGTATGAATCCCTGAACTTGTGCGTTTTCTCTGTGTCTTCCATATGAGCCCCTCTCCCTTAGCGAGAGATTTTCTTTCTTCTTTCTAATATACAATAATGAGTTTACTTGCCACTGTTAAGTTGAAGAGTTCATACTTGGGAAGAGAACTGGTTATAATATGTACTGTTTTCATATATATATATATATATATATATATATATATATGTATATATATATTATGTCAGTTAGTGTTTTACTAGAGGAACAGATATAACACAAGATACACAAATGTATAAGAAATTACGTGGCTTACAATGGTCAGCCACAGAGTCGGAGGAGGAAGCATGCAGTGGGCATCTGCACAATGGCAACTGAAGGATGCAGTCCAAGATCTGGAGCTCATTGCCATAGGTCTGCAACTGAAGGCTGATGAGTCTCTGCCAGAAGCCTGAAGGATCCAAAGTGGAAGCCAAAGGCTGCTAGAAGCCAGATCATGTGCAAGCTGACTGCGAACACTGGAGCTCCTCTAAAGGAAACACAACACTCCATCCCTTTGCTCGTTACTTTTTTTCCCTTTTATATCCTTTAAGTGATGAGCCACCTTATGTTAGCTCCTTTACACCCTAGAGTGTGGAATTGCTAAGCCAGTTTAATTAAGCTTCTAAACTTCTCAAGTTGACACAATCAGTCAACCACTACATATATACTTCTTAGCAAATTTGAGTCAAACTCTGTATTCTATCTCTTACCCACTGTCTCTAAGTCCCCCTTATTCTCATACTGGAGAATTGACAAATACAGGTTATGTTTATTTCCTCAAGAGTATCTGTATTTTTTCTCTTGTTATAATTATTGTTGCTAATTTTAGGTCAAATATGATTTATTATTATTATTTTTTTTTTTTTTTGTGGGACCAGGGTTCAAACTCACGACCTTGCACTTGCCCAGCAGGCACTTGTGCCTCGGAGCTATCTCCCCAGCCCCTGATTTATTATTATACATTGTTTTTTTCACTTTTATAATCAATTAACACCTCAGTACTTCCATTATTTCTTTTATTCCTGACTCATGTAGAAAATAAGCATAGCTAGACTGATAAACCCTTTCTTGCACCCACGATATTCATGCCTCTCCAATCTAATCTGCTCATTGCACAGACACAGAAATAAAACAGAAGAATAAACTGAACTAATTCCTTATGGGAATAAAATCCTTTTTCTCTGTTACCTTGCTGTCTTTATACCAAAATCCCATTGAATTCTCACATCCCTTAGGAATTAAATTTTGAAAGTGATTCTAAGACAAATCAATAAAATATTACACATTGCACAAATAAGCACATGCTTACCTTCATGATTAAGATATAGACTATTTGTTATATCTTGTTTGTACTACATACCCCACAAAATACTTAGTTGTAATTTCGTTATTTCCTTACCCTAAAGTGTTTTTCTTCTTCCCTGTCTTCTTGGTTTATTCTTGTTAGAATTAATTTAAATCAGTGGCAAGCTCTACTGTGGGGTAACACTAAAGCCTGTCTCTCTCTCTCTCTCTCTCTCTCTCTCTCTCTCTCTCTCTCTCTCTCTCTCATTAGGCTTTGGATGTGGCTATTTTAGAAGCAGATCAATCAAAATCAGTTCAAGATTGCAGGTTGCACGATTCAAAGTCTTCCCTAGAATTTTTGAAGTCAGTTGTAAAGAGAGCAAGAAAGAGTGTCTCTTCTTATTCTCTAAGATTAAAAGCAACTGGGCTGTTAGTTTTTCAATATTTTTCTTGGCAACAGTCTCCAACAGAAGAAAATAAACTGCCAGATATAGTGGTGAATTCTGGAAAGAGAATTATGGAACAACTTCGGCCCTCGTTTCAGCGGTGCCCGCATTTAAATGCATCTTAGCCCACTTCACAGACCGAGTGCTCTGTCTTATTTTTCATTATGGAAAATTTCTCTGGCATTCTAAAATAAAAACATTCTGAATATTAGCTTATTTCATTTGGCATATATAAATGCATACTTACGCATATAACTGCAGTGTGTCACATATATTTTACTTTTTATTCCCTTCCCAGACATGAGCAATACTTTTTGTGATTATAATTGCATAACACTGTGAATATTGTAAAATCTATATAGTCCTACATCTTAAATTGTAAATTGTGTCATTGCATGTATTTTTGTAAGTTTAAAATTTCAGTAGATCCTACAGAAGGACTCAAGTCTGAGAAATTTTATTCTAGGAAATGTTTATTTATTATTTTTAACTGTCTTTCTAGTTTCTCCTTGGCAATTTAGTTGTAATTAAATTAAACTTCTTTAAGTTGGTTTACAGATTACCTCCATAGTATGTAGACTTGTGAAAGCAAAGAATGGTCAGGTAGTTCTTTTCATTTTCATCATATTGTAATGCTTATCTGAAGAAGATAGAACAAATTTAATGTATGCAATATTATGAAGACTATTAAAGATTTTTGAGGGTAAAAAAAGCCACCTTGATTCTCATAAGAAAGTAATTCACAGAATTCCATATACTATTAGTGGCTACCTTTAACTCATGCAGATTGAGGAGCCATCTTAATACTCAGTTTCAGTTTGATGATTGAATTCCATTTGATAATTATAGAAAATGATTTTTTCACTATGAGTCATTTGGTATGACTGAAACAAAATGTCCAAAATATAGTAGCTCACATAACAGAAATTCATTTTATCAGAAATCTGCATTTGCAGAGGCCATAAGTAATGTCCCATACTTGTTGGTTTCTTCTGATGGTTCCCATCTTAGACTGCACAAGACCGCTTTTGCACATATTCTGATATCGTTCTCTCTGAATGTGTTGACCCTGGTATCTCTACTAATCGTTTTTAGGTAATAAGTCACATCATATTATAGTTGCCCCCTTTTACCCTTATTTGTTTCATTATTTGTGTAAAGTACCTATTCTTTCGAATGCTAGTGTGTCAACATGAATTTGAGCAGGTTGAAGTTGGGGAAGGACACAAAAATTGTAATTTGTTTTGCATCTGTTCACATAAGCAAGAAGGAAGATTTATGTTTACTATAATTTAAAAAAAAGAAAAACGGGCTGGGGATATAGCTCAGTAGAATAAGGACTTGCCTGGCAAGCACAAGTACCTGAGTTCAATCCCTGGTTCAAGAAAAAAAAAAAAAAAATTGACTATTCTACAGATTTTGCTTTTAATGTGACATTGTGGTTTGTGTATAGGTGTCCCCCAAAAGCCTTGTGCAGCCATGGGGCAGCTTCTGGAATTTGTAATTGATTATTGTGGATGTGGATGTTGCACCACCTCTGGAGGAGGTGATTTGCATTTCAGTGTAAGAAAAGAAGAGAAGTTAGCTGCTTGAGCTACTGCTAGCTCCTCCCTTGATGCTTGCTCTTTGCTGCCACCATGAAAGGTTGCATTCTGCCATGTGCCATTCTGTCTTGGAGTCAACTGAATATGGACTGAAACCTCCAGTGACTGTGAGCTAAGTAAACCTTTCCTTCCCTCAGTTTGAGTGTCGGGTATTTGTCTAAGCAATGAGAGAAGAGTAACTAACACAAAATTTGGTACTGCAGCTGTGGGGTCACTGCTGTGACTAAACTTGACCATGTGATTCATGAGTGTTTGGAAATGGCTTATGGGAAGATACAGGAAAGGTGCAGAGATATTGCCTACTTGCAAAGTGCTGGTATAGCTTCAGCTCTTCTATAGCTGAGATTCTGGTCAGAGCTCAGGAGACCAAAAGGCTCATAGAAAGTCTGCCTGTAAAAATCAGGCTGGGGAGGTATCTGCTGAGAAGAGGGACTGCACTGGTTGTTGGACTCTGGATCATTTGTGTTTCGACTGAGCAGAGAAGTTGTCTGCATTTTGCTCATGCCCAGAGACTTTGCCTAAGACTGAGATTAAGCATAATGGACTGATTAATCATTGAAAAGATATTTCAAAGCAGCCAAATATTGGGGCAGTGCTATGGCTGTTATTTGGGACTTTTAGCCAGATGTATGTTACAATTCAAGAGCAAGGAGCCCAGCAGGATGACTCAAAATGTTGTGTTTGGCCAGGAAGAAAGCACTAATAAAGCTGTGGACAGCAAAGATAGAGCTGAGAGTGTCTCCATTGTTGAGAAGTAATCGGAAAATTGAAAAGATAGCCTGAGGGCATCACAGGGGGTAACTGATCTCCACCCTTGGCAGCCTCAGAATTGCAAAGGTCAGGGACTTTGCCTTGAGGGTAAAGCCTCTGAGCCCTTTGTTCCAGAATGGTGGAGGCTGTAGCACCAGGTTCCAGAATGGTGGCAGCATGGAGATCTATTCCTCAGAATTAGGGTTAGAGTACTCAGTGATCCATGCACTCAACCTTTATAGCCAAGAGAGAAGGAAGCCTGGCTACTGCTCCAGCTAGTGGCAGACCTTGGTATCATCCATGTGGCTGTGATTTTAGGCACATTGAGAGTGCAGGAGTTCTGAAGTTAAGAAGGCTCCCAGTTAGATTGCAGAAGGCCTGGGAGGTCAGTCAGTGTGCCCCTGAGAGGGCAGTGTAAAGCTTTGAATGAGAATGCTATTCAGTGGAAACCCCAGAAGTTTGGAAAAGCCAGGAACATGGATTGTGCAAAGACGGAGCAAATCCAGCCTGAGAGAAGCCATGAGAGCTACAAATACCAAGAACGCCATAGGAGTCGAGCCACACAGAGCTTATAATTTGCCACAAGTTGTTTGGATGTTACACAAGGACCCATAGGATTTAATGTTGGCCCTTCTGGATTTTGGACCTGTGCTGGTCCTATTGCTTGGTATCCTGCTGTGTGTACCTTTTGGAATGGTAATGTTTGTTTTGTGCCCTTGAACGTTGAATGTGTTTAAATTTTCATTTGTATAGGGGCTCACAGAGACTTTGGACTTGGACTTTTCAGCAATGCTAAAACTGTTGGGACTTTGGCAACTCTTAGAGATGGACTAGAATGTCTTTTCCATAAAGGGATGTACATTAGTCTTTGGGGGTCCACGGATGGAATGTATATAGGTATCCCCCCAAAGCCTCATGTAATCATGGGGTAGCTTCTGAAATTTGTAGTTGATTATTGTGGGTGTGGGTGCTACACCTCCCCTGGGGGAGGTGATTTGCATTTCAATTTTAAAAGGAAGGGAAATTAGCTGCTTGAGCTACTGCTAGTTCCTCCCTTGACGCTTGCTCTTAGCTTCCAGCATGAAAGGTTGCTCTATGCCATGTGCCACTCTGTCTTGGAGCCAGCTGAATATGGACTAAAATCTCCAGTGACTGTGAGCTAAATAAACCTTTCCTTCCCTCAGTTTGAGTGTCAGGTATTTATCGAAGCAACAAGAGAAGAGTAAGTAATACACGCATCTAAATTTTAAGCTTTTATTCTCATTTATTAATTAATATCAATGAGTGTCGTTTTAGAATCAGTAATTTAAAAATATCATGCCACCAAATTTAATGCCACAATAATTGCACAATTTTTTCACCCTGTCACATGATAGTCCTTAAAATTTTCTTCAGGATGACCAGTCAACTTCCTGATGAAAACATCGTAACTTTATTATGAAATGTAAGCATAGCAGGACAGGAGGATCAATTTCTAAGTTTGTTTCAATATTCATTAGTAGAAAGCCAGCCAACACACAATGTACAACTGCTTGCATTTCTTCTGAAACTACTTTATTAGTTGGTTTATTAGCATTTTCCTGGTGATTTGTTTGTAATCAAATGCGTATTTTTCTCTTTATACTAGATGACAGCGACCTATCTTCCTGGCATCTCGATCAGCTGGTCAGGAAAGTTTCAGCAAGAATCATACACTTGGTACCTGATAGGTACAGTGTCGCAGCAGACAGAAAGAAAAAGGGAAAGGGGCTTTATTCTCTTGGAGGACAAGGAAAAATTTCAGGGAAGATAAGGAATTTTCTGAATTGAAACAAAGGGAGGCTGAGGTTTTTACAGCGGTGGGATTTGAGGAGGATGTTTAAATATACCTGAGAAACTAATTGGGACTTTCCCTGAGGTGGTGGGACAGGTGAAAGGAAATTGCACCATTAGTTAGCATTAGAGAAGAAGCGGGAGGTGGTCTCAGGGAAGATAAGCTGTTGTTTTAAGGGCTTCAGCCATGTTACATGACCGCCATAATAATTCAGCAATTCATACCAGGGCCAGAATCTATCAGTACCAAAGTCTGTATCTGTCACTTGCACATTCCTGAAATAAAGCACCCAAACCTCACAGTTTAAAAGAGAAAAGACTTATTTTAGCTCATATTTAAAGGACTGATTTAGTGGTTGGTTAGTTTTGAAGCACAAACAGCCTGGCAGAAGAGTACAGCCAAGGAAGATTGCTCAATGCATAACAGCCAGGAAGCAGGCAGAGCATTGGCCAGGGAAAAGGAAACATTTTTGTGTCACAGACCCAGTGACTCGCTGCTTCCAGCCAGACTGTGCCTCCAAACACATGAGAATTTTCAGAGGTACATTTTGTATCTAAACCATATCAATTAAGAAGCACAAAAAATTAAAAATAATGCTTCGAGTTTAAGATACGAGAATAATTTCTAATTTTTTCACATGAACATTGCAACAAAATAATGACAATCCCAAGCTTTATACAATAAATGTCACAAACATTTTCAGCAACAAGGAACTATCCTGTCATAAGTTCTCTTCCTAATTTTAGCAATCAAATTTTCTCAGAAAAACACTATAATTGTGAGTGATGAAGTTTCTACAATTAACGCTAAAAGAAAATAGTATTGAAACATTCATATCTCCACATTTCTCAGGTATTTGGATAAAGTATAGTGTGTTAACATTTTCTTCTTGAATAGATATAGGTAACCTGTGCATATGCAAATTTACCTCAGGTGAATCCTGAGATGACTTATGAGAGAATTAGCCTCTAGGAATTCTCATGTTTGTGGCATCGAAAAGTGTGTAAATTGTTACAGAAAAGAAAATAATAGCATTATAGTTTTTTATTACGATAAAACTCCCTAATATTTCAGAATAAATATTAGGTTGACATGAAGGAGATAAAAATATTGAGGAAATACGGTGTATGGAAACATCTTGGGGTATATACTATAGTAAAAATAATAGAATAGCCAAATTATTATTTATCTTTTTAAATATGTAAGTGTATAATTACTTTTGGCTGTCTAAATTATGTTGTGAAGAAAATTTGAATGCAATATCATTTTCAAGTGTTTTGTTTTTCAATAATATTTTTTTTTTTAAATATGGAAAGCTTCACGAATTTGTGTGTCATCCTTGTGCAGGGGCCATGCTAATCTTCTCTGTATCGTTCCAATTTTAGTATATGTGCTGCCGAAGCGAGCACGTTTTTCGATAATATTTAGAAAATGTAAAATACCCCTGTACTATTTGATTGGCATAGGAGTCTTCATTTCTTAGGACTATTGTCTCATGTGCTAATGATATAATCAATACATTCATCAGATATGTCAGTTAGGTGGACAGCATTTCTTTCCCCAAAGAAAATAAGCATCTAATATTGAAAATATTAAACAGAACCAGTGGCATAAGTTCCTGATTGGCATATGCAAGGTTTGATCTCTGCTACTGCAAAAATAAATAAATAATTACGTAAAATTAATGCACAGTAAAATAATTGAATTGATCATTATTTCTAAAACTTTCTATTTCTATTGGGGCAATTATGTGGTACATAATGTACACATTCCATGTATGGAATTATTGCATGCATATATAAATGTTAATCATTTCTTCCCTCTCTACCTGTCATTTGTTGCTCCTTTTCTCTTTTAAGAGTCATGATCGTCCTACTTCTTACCTTCTATTTCTCAGTCTACTCCTTATTTATACATTGAGTTTTTCGTGTAAGAGAAACAATGTAACAATAATGCTTGTGTATTTGCATGATTGTGGGTGACAATATTATATCAAAGTGCACTACTTTAGATTTATAATTTCTATTAATTTACTTCTTAAGTACATTGATTTTTGTCACTACCACTTGTAACACAAAAAAATGACCAAATGACTAGTTTACCATAAATTCAATTACATAGTCCCATTTCTTCATGTAAACACAATCAACACAGATTTTTGTTTTCACTCTGTGGAAAACTAAGCTCATGTTGCAACCCTTATTTTGACACACTTAGAAGAAAATAGTCAAACAACTAGTTTTCCAGTAAGATACTAAGTTGTTTAAATTTTGAATATTTTGCACCTGATAGCTTATGAGCTTCGCTGTGATTTTACATTCATTTCAACACTCTCATCTATCTATCTACCTATCTATCTATAGTTTCTATGTATGTATCATGAATCTTAGCTTTTGCTTTTCAATTAAGACATAATAAAGCAAGATTCATAAAGAAATAAACATAAGTGATTCCACATGGAACACACCATTAAGATGGTTAGAATGATTTACCTTCTCTTGATTTGATGCAGGATATTCTAGAATGAAATGAATTCTAAAAAAAAATTGTGTAATATTAGGTTTTACAATCATGTAAGATTTGGGAATGATGAATTAAATGTTTACCTAAGCCAATTGATGTTTACACACGTGATTAAGTAGATATATTAATTTAAATCACAAATAAATCTCATACAGTTCATGACTTTTTGAAGAAAAATACTAAAATTAATGAAAGAGTAGAGAAAAACTATATTTTTTCACTTTCTCCTGTACTCATCCTCACTTGGGTGTCAGTAACATAATGAATAATGGTCATTAGCATCGCCTGTATTTATACGTGCTGACACATTTTTCATGTCACTGGTAATCTGCTAGTATTTTGCAACACAATGAAAACCTATTTGGGTAGAAAATTACAGAGGCATAGAAAAGTAGATTATCATCTTTCTGGGCAGCTTTTAATTTATCTGGCAATTCCTTTCCCAGCACTTCTCATTTGATTAGCGTAATGTAGGAGTAGCTGTATAAATATTTAAGTACATTAGGAAAATGGTAATTATTTGTATGTCTTTTATTTTTATAATTAATATCCTTGAAAGGGCATAGTTAAGAATAATTTTGAAGGCTAGAGAGAAATGCAGGTTAAAAGGGTTTCGTACTTTGTGTTTTACCAAGAGAAACCAAGAGAGTTTTGATGTGTAAGAAAAACACACATTTTCAGTCAGTCTAGTCATTTTCCTTCATTAACTTAGAAAACCTGAGTGGGAAGAAAACTGCTTATTTCTGTGAAACAGAAGCCCTTTTGAAATATTATGCTAATCAAAAATATAAGTATTTTTGAAGAAAGATCATATGTTTACATTGAAATAATTTACCTCATTATAATATGTCAAGATTACATAGTACAATTTATATGACTTGCTCTTTGCAGCTGTCCTGTGAAAACCTTCCATTTGTTTGAAGATACTTTGTGAAAAATATTGGGTAATGCTAACACTTAGGGAATTTTGTGAGAGCTAATCCAATGTTCTTTAAGTTATCCTAGGTTTAGAGGCCCAATGACCTTTCACAGAAAGGTGATAATAATTGTACTCAGGTACAATACCAAGAAAGACACAGATATGAACAAAGGCATAAACTTTACTAAAGCAGCATAATCCAAACTAGAATATCAGCTATAGGAGCTTGTTTTCTCTTGTGTCCATTCTCTCTGGACATGGCTTGTAAGGAAAAAATAATCTATTGATTTTAAAATCAGAAAAAAGAGATAAGAGAGACATTTATTCTAGTGAGAAAATATTTTCTAGTCTCTTATTTCATTCTACTTGTAGAAATTTATAAGATATACTACTATGCTTTTTTACACAAGTGGAAAAAGCAAATACTAGCTTTCTCCAAATATGTTATTGATAATCTCAGTGTTGTCAAAATTCGAGAAAAATAGTGAAATGATTTCTAAGTTTATTTCTAAAATTCATTTCAGAAAGGCCAAACCTTCAAAACTTCTTCAGAGACTTGGGTTTTGTTTACTTCTTATTAATGATTCAGTGTGTCATTAGCTACAGGAGTATAGCAAAAAAAAAAAAAAAAAAAAAAACC
>PVJA010026115.1:0-30015 GCA_004027025.1 Myocastor coypus | reverse complement strand
GAGGTGGTATCTAAGTGTTGTTTTGATTTGCATTTCACGAATAGCTAGCGATGGGGAGCATTTCTTCATGTATTTGTAGGCTTGCTGTATTTCTTTCTCTGAGAAGTGAATGTTCATCTCAGATGCCCATTTCTGGATTGGGTCTTTGAATTTTGGGACCCTAATGGTTTTTAGTTCTTTGTAGATTCTAGATAGAAGAAGACCTTTGTCTGAGTACTTGTTAGTTATAATCTTTTCGAAATTTGTGGGTCGTCTTTTCACTTTGTTAGTGATTTCCTTTGACATGCAGAAACTTCTTAGCCGGAGGAGGTCCCAATTGTTCATGCTTTCAAGTGTTAAACGTGCAATTTGATTTCCATCCATGAACTCTTTGCCTACTCCGATGTCTTCAAGATTTCCTCCCACTTTCTCTTCCAGGAGATTTAATGTTTCACTTTTAATATTTAGATCTTTAATCCATTTCGACTTTATTTTCGTGCATGGTGATAGACTAGCGTCAAGATTTAGTTTTCGGCATGTAGGGAGCCAATTTTTCCAGCACCATTTGTTAAAGAGGCTGTCTTTCTTCCAGTACACATGTTTGGCCCCTTTGTCAAAAATAAGGTGGTTGAGTGTGTTTGTATTTGCTTCTGTGTCCTCTAGTCTATTCCATTGATCTTCAGGTCTGTTCTTTTGCCACCTCCCTTTTAAAGGCATTCCCTGCTTTCCTAAAACTTACAGTCTAGTGGGGTAAGGGATTATAGAAACACAAGCATTTTCACTGTAACTTGTAAAATGCTGACATAAGAGGAAAAATACATAGGGAGCTTTGAAGCCTGGCTAAATAGCTCAGCAGATTAAAGCGCTTGCAAGCAGGTGCAGGTGCAGGGGCTGGGGGTTTGATCCCAGGGCCTGCTGTGCTGGCCCCAGGGCACACTGAGACAGTGGTGGCATGCCTGTAATCCCAGCTCTTGGGAGGCTGTAAACAGGTGGATCACTATGAGTCTGATCTAGGAGAGAAACCCTGAACACCCTGTAGGCCCTTTCCTAAAAAAAAAAAAAAAAAAAAAAAAATTAAAGTAACAGCTTCATGGGATACAATTTTGCAGGTCTGCAATCTCAGTACTTGAAAGGCTGAGGTAGGAGGACTGCTGTGGCTTGAGGCCAGCCTGAAATGCACAGTGCAACTCTGTCTCAAGAAGGCGAGGAAGGGGCCCGGTGGGATGGCTCAGTGGTCTAAAGCGCCTGCTTTGGAAAGCTTGGACAGCTTCAGGGACCGCGGTTCGATCCCCGGCACCACATGCTGTGCCAGCCCTGCCCTCGGGGCGGGCCGAGCCGGGCATAAAAATGAGTGAATAAACAAACAAAGGTTCTGAAACAAGAAAAAAATAAATAAAATTTTAAAAATTCTTAAAAAAAAAAAAAAAAAGACGAGGAAGACGCTTTATTGAGCAATAATTTGCCTAGGATAAAATTCATGCTATTATTATTATTATTATTATTATTATTATTATTATTACTATTTTGGTGGTGCCAGGGATCTAACTCAGGACCTTCCACTGAGCTCTCTTCCCCGGTATCTTCATCCTTTTATTATTTACTTACTTATTTTTCACAGTACTAGTGATAAAACACATGTTTTGTTTTGTTTGTTTGTTTGTTTGTTTTGTGGGGCTGGGGATAAAAGTGACTTTTTTAAATTTTATTTTTATTTATTTTATTTTATGGTACCAGGGATTGAACTCAGGGCCTTGCACTTGCCAGGCAAGCACTTATTCTACTGAACCATCTCCCCAGCCCCAAGACACAGGGTCTTGTGCATGCTAAAGTTTACCTCCCAAGCCAAAGCTAGGCATTGAACTTAGGACCTTGCATACACTAGACAAGCTCTACCAGGAAGCTACATCCCCAGCTCTAATTTTTTGTTTTAAATTTTGTGCTGCTAAGCTATCCAAGCTGGCTTTGAAGAACTTGTAATCCTCCAGCCTCAGCTGGAGTCTCTCAGATGATAGGTGTGCAACACTGCATATAGCACATTTATCCTTCTAAAGTATTCATTTTAGGGGCTGGGCATTTGGCTCAGTGGTAGAATGCTTGCCTCGCAAGCTGGAAGCCCTGGGTTTGGTCCTCGGCACCAAAAACAAAAAATAAACTTCCCCTAAAGTATGTACTTTAATGGTTTCTAACATCTTCAACCATTACCACTATTTAGTTTTGGAACATTTTTATTACTCCTAAAAAAAAGTGTCCTTTTCTTCTCTTTCAGCTTTTGGCAACTACTATGCTAATTTTGGTTTCTTGGATTTGCTTATTCTAGGCATTTTATATAATTTCATTGTCCATTTTTTTTTTTTTTTTAATGGCTGGCTCAGCCTGCCCTAGGGGTGGGACTGGCGCAGCATGTGGTGCCAGGGATTGAACCACGGTCCCTGTAGTTGGTTAAGCTTGCCTAAGCAGGTGTTTTAGACTGCTGACCCACCTTTGCTGGCCCTGATTGTCCACTTTTAAAGAGAAGAGAACATGGATTTACACATTTTAGGAAGAACAAGATGAAAAGCCTAGAGTCTTAAGATAGAGAAAGAAATCTGAAACAGTACTGTCACAGAATCCAGGAGTAAATAGCTTCCAGCTGTCCTCTAATAGTTGGTCTGTTTGCTCTAAGACCTTGAGTGCTGAATTTGTGCACACAAAATACTAACATGATTTCTGAATCGTGTATAAAAACATGTAAGGAAGTAGTCAGCTATTCACACACACAAAGATCAACTAATTCTGTCTTTTGAGCTTAGTGCTACAGAACTTGCTGGGGTCTTCAGTGAGAGTACAGTACTTCCAGTAGAAGCCAGAGAAAACTGAATGAAAGAAGCAAATAAAGCCAACAACTACTGCAGTCACAGCGGACTAGGCTGCATCGCTTCAAGGGCAGGTGCAAGACTGCTGGGAAAACTCAAGCAGGCTACTCTGGGCGAGGGCTCCTCCATTTTTTATATCACCTCTGATGCAGAATCCTAAAGTTTGTTTTTTTTGCTTGTGTTTATTTTATTTTGAATTGTTTGGGTTTGTCTCATTTCCTGCTTTGACTTTAATGCACAGCTGTTGGCTGTGGAGAAACCTTGAGAGAGGCAGTGGTCCCGCTCTGGGTAGCCTAGGTGAGGCAGCTTCACCCCACATCCCTGCCCTGGCCATTTCTCAGCTGCTGTGGAGTTGCTGAGATCCCTTTCTACTCGATGGATGGTCTGTATGAGTGAACGTGAGCCATGCTCCCCGCCCCACAACCTGAAGACAGGACAAGAATGGAACAGCTTTGACCAGGGTTGTACAGTGACCATGTTCCGTTCTGAAACTGCTGCTCCCCAGCTGGCTTTCACAGGGCTGTTTCTGAGGACCATAAAACAGATAGTAAATAGGACTTTAGACGGAGACTTGGAGACAGTCTGAGTTATTGGCAAAATAGGAGGGAGGGGGACAGACCTGAGGTGCCACTGCCTTACTGGCTAGTGACCTGCACCCAGAGTTTGGCTCCTAGGCATTCTGGCTTCAGGCCCATCTTCTCACAGTTAAAGTCAGGGGCTGGGCTGCTGATCCCATGAGACTGCTGGGAGGGCCAGAGCCAGGACAAACACAAGGCCGTCCTTGGATGCCAGGCAACACACATCTATCCAGGGTAGAAGACGGGATGAAATCCTAGGCTTTTCTGGATTGGGAATGCTGTGTGATCACAACAAGGTCAGAATAAGGAACTGATCTGTGCCTGGCACTCAGTAAGGAGGTTACTGGGCAACCAGATGCTAAGGCTGGCAAGGAGAGAGGATGACTGGTTTGGGTTAGATAGGCCTTGCTGGCCCCAGAAATTGTTCCATGAGCCCTGTTCTCTGCTCCCTATGGAGGATGGGAGACATCTTGGAGCCAGAGTAGTGTAGGGCTATTTTGAATGCAGCTATTTGGGGAGAACTGGTTGCTGCTTTGTATTTATTTATAGGTCACTTGGGTCCATCCTTTCTATGTAGACAGCAGCATTTGTTTTTTTTTTTTGTTTTTTTTTAATTTTTTTATTTTTTGTCTTTTTGAGACAGGGTCTCACTATGCAGTTGAGGCTGGCCTTGAGCTCACTTTTGTAGCCCAGGCTGGTCTCGAACTCGCACCAATCCTCCTCCCTCCGCCTCCCGAGTGCTGGGATTACAGGCGTGAGCCACCACGCCCGGCTACAGCAGCATTTGTTGAATGAGCATGTCCTCAGCCTCTCCCCTGAACTGGAGACTGTGTAGAAAGCCCAAACCAGGGCCAGGGAGATAGTTCAGCCCAGTGGGTTGGTAGACTTTTCTGTGGTGCTGGAATCAAACCCAGGGCCTCATGCATGCTGCGCACACACCCGATCACTGAGCTGTGTTCATAGCCAGAGCATAGACTTGCCATGTGTTCCTTAACCCTGAAACTTACCCTGTGAATTTGTGGGCAGTGAAAGTGTAAGCCTGGATATGTCTCTTTCTTGTGCTTATACCCGCTGGCAAGGTAGGTCTGGGAATTGGGTCTCTGCACGTTGAGGAAGTGAGGAGGGGCAATGAACCAACAGTCTGTTCCCTATACCAGCTTATAAACCTCAAGAGGACAAAAGTTCTGTTTTTTGTTTGTTTGTTTGTTTGTTACCAGGGATTGAACTCAGAACCTTGCATTAGCCAGGCAGGCACTTATGCCACTGAGCTATCTCCCTGGCCCCATTTTGTTTACTGAGGAAATGCCTAGTACTTAGAAAGTAAGGATAAATATTGGTGTTTAAAGCCTAAAGTACAATGTAGGATAGTCACTCAAGATCCAGAACTAACTCATCTCACATGGCTGTCTTTGAAGCCCCCAAGTCTGAGCCAAGCATGGTGGCACACCTGTAACCTCAGTACTCTGGGGGGCTGAGGCAGGAGGATGGCAAGTTCCAGCCCAGCCTGGGTAACTTAGTAAGAGACTGTCTCAAAATAAAAAGAAATTAAAGGAAGTGGGGTGGGGATATAGCTCAGTGTAAAGGCCCTGCTTTTAAGCCCCTGAACCAGAAAAAAGGGGGGGGGGGACAGAGACAGAGTGACAGAGACAAAAGAAGAGAAAGAGGAGGAGGAGAGAGGGGAGGGAAGGGGAGAGGAGGAGAGAGGAGAAGAGGGGAGGGAAGGAAGAGAAGAGGGGAGGGGAGAGGAGCGGAGGAAGAGAGGAGAAGAGAATGCTGTGGGAAGCAGAGAAAGGCTAGGAGTATGGCTCAGTGGTAGTGTGTGTGCCTGGCATACACCAGGCCCTGGGCTCAATTCCTAGCACCAAGCAAATTAAAAAGCAAACACACAACAACAATAACAAAGGAAAGGCTTTGGGGGATGGGGAGATAGCTCTGTGGCACAAGTGCCTGCCTGGCAAGTGCAAGGTAGTGAGTTCAAACCCTGATCCTAAAAAAAAAAAAAGAGAGAGAGAGGTTTGGTGCTAACTCTGTAGTTGACTGACCCATACTTTTGAGTCTTATTCTGTCTTCTTTTTCTTTGGGAACCCTAGAACTGCCTGATAAAGAAAGATGAGAATGGTTACTCTGCCGTGGTGGCTGACTTTGGCCTGGCTGAGAAGATCCCTGATGTGAGGTGAGCAGCCCCAGTGGACCCTAGGCTCACAGCAGAGGGACTTAAAGCCAGGGCAAACCCAGCCTCCTTCCCAGAGCCTGGTCTTAGTCACAGCTCAGTCTCACCTCCTGGATTTGGTCAGTACTAATCTGTACCCATCCTTGAGGGGAAGTCCCACAAGTCCAGAGGTCCCATTGTGCCAGGCAGTGGCAAGCTCACTTATAATCCCACCTCACAGCATGGGGAGTGAGAAGCTGGCTGTGGTGGGCTCACCCTTCTGGATGGCACCAGAGGTTCTCCGAGATGAACCCTATGATGAGAAGGTAAGTCTGGAGGAGCTCAGGGCCTGGTTCTGTGTAGAAGCCACTCTACCAGTTGTCAGTACCCAAGATCCTCCTCTATGTTTATGGTAAGAATCCACATCCTTCCTATGAGAACAGGGTTGACATCTGCAGTTGCTCAGAGAATGACTTGGATAATAGGGTCCAGGTGTGGGTGGCCAGACCCAGGGGCAGAAACCCTTCCCTCTGTTGAGAGAGACAGAGTTCTGACCACCCACCAGGCAGATGTGTTCTCTTATGGTATCATCCTCTGCGAGATCATCGCCCGCATCCAGGCTGATCCGGACTACCTTCCCCGCACTGAGGTAAGCTACAGGCCTGGGATCCAGGCTACAGGATGGGACTGCTGTGGCTATGGAATTGTTTGGTCCCTGGGGTAGAGTTGCCACAACTCATCTGGCTGCTTCTTAGAGGCAGCTCCCACCCCTTCTAGAGAGCAGGCTAGCAGGGGTTCGTGATCTGCCTGCCCATACCCCTGTACTTTCTGCCATTCCCATCCACAGAATTTTGGGCTGGACTATGACGCTTTCCAGCACATGGTGGGAGACTGTCCCGCAGACTTTCTGCAGCTAACCTTCAACTGCTGTAATGTGAGTGTCCTTCTCCCTGGCTATGCATACATAGTCAGGGGCTGAGTACCTTTTATCCTATTTAGGATCTTAGGGAGAGGCAGCTAGTTAGTTCTAACTAAAATAAAGGACCTGGGCTGGAGAGATAGCTCAGCAGTCTAAAGTGCTGCTTAGGCAAGCTTAAGCAACCACAGGGACAGA
The DNA here is from genome assembly GCA_004027025.1 of Myocastor coypus. Taxonomy (NCBI): domain Eukaryota; kingdom Metazoa; phylum Chordata; class Mammalia; order Rodentia; family Myocastoridae; genus Myocastor; species Myocastor coypus. The sequence goes on along the minus strand of PVJA010026115.1, from coordinate 23,343 downwards.
AGCTCGATCCCCAGCACCACATGCTGAGCCAGCCCCACCCCCAAAGCAGGCAGAGCCAGCTATAAATAAAGATTTGTTTAAAAAAAAAAATAAAATAAAGGACCTTAGGGGCCCAGCGGGATGGCTCAGTGGTCTAAAGCGCCTGCTTGGGAAAGCTTGGGCGGCTTCAGGGACTGCGGTTCGATCCCAGGCACCACAGGCTGCGCCAGCCGTGCCCTCGGGGTGGGCTGAGCCGGCCATAAAAATGAGTGAATAAACAAACAAAGGTTCTGAAACAAGAAGAAAAAATAAATAAATAAATAAAATAAAGGACCTTATTTTTACTTGGTGTTTAATACCAACCTCACTTCCTCCTCTTGGCCTGGCCAGGCTCTCCAGAGCCCTGGGCCAAGAGAAGAAAAAACTGCTTTATAGTACCAATCCTCTGCCTGCAGGGTAGACTTACTGACCTTTGCCTTGGATGCTGGATATCCTGGTCAGGTTTTGTTGTTGGACTGTGGATCAAGCCAGTCCTCACGCGTTCAGAGCCTATTAGTATTCATTTTATATGGGGCTAGACCTTTTAGGACCAGAGGGTAGCTAATTTGTTCAGGTACTTCCCAAACACACATTCAACAGAACTTAAGAACCAATGTGAAGCCAGGCATGGTGGGGCAGGTTTATAATTCTAGCATTGGCAGGCGAGGTAGGAGGATGGCCATGAGTTTGAGGCCAGCCTGAATGACATAGCAAGACTGTGTGAAAAACAAAGAGGGGCCGGGTAGGATGGCTCAGTGGTCTAAAGCACCTGCTTAGGAAAACTTAGGCGGCTGCAGGGACAGCGGTTCAATCCCTGGCACCACATGCTGTGCCAGACCTGCCCTCAGGGCAGGCTGAGCCGGCCATAAAAATAAACAAACAAACAAACAAACAAAAGTTCTGAAACAAGAAATAAATAAAAACAAAGAACCCATGTGAATATACACCTTTAGAGAGTTCTATTCCAAATGATAAGACAAAGGAGACTGAGATGGGAGAGATCATGGACAATATCTTCCCTAATCTTTGTTTTCTTTTGGTGGGACTGGGGTTTGAACTCACGACCTTGCATTTGCCAGTCAGGCACTTGTGCCACAGAGCTATCTCCCTGGCCCCCTCTTTGCTGATCTTAACTCTGGGAATCCCCTTATGGCCTGAGACCTTAGTACAGAGCACTTTGCTATACATCTGAGTCCTAAAAAATGCCAGAGACTCACACTTCCATTTTTGGGGTGGGAAATGGAGGGAAAAGCTCATGGCCAGTACGGTTGCCGACAGATGGACCCCAAACTGCGCCCATCCTTTGTGGAGATTGAGAAGACCCTGGAGGAGATTATGAGCCACTTACAGGATGAAGAGCTAGAGAAGGACAGGAAGTCGCAGACTACTACTAAAGGTAAGTGATCTAGCCGGGTGTGGTGGCGCACGCCTGTAATCCCAGCACTCGGGAGGCTGAGGCAGGAGGATTGGTGCGAGTTCGAGACCAGCCTGGGCTACAAAAGTGAGCTCAGGACCAGCCTCAACTGCATAGCAAGACCCTGTCTCAAAAAGACAAAAAAAAAAAAAAAAAGGTAAGTGATCAGACCAAGCCAAGGGCACATGTTTAAAATCCCCACTCCCTAGGAGGCTGAGGCAAAAGGATCCCAAGCTCGAGATTAGCCCAAGAAATTTAGCAATTTAGTGAGAACTTGCATCAAAAATAAGATGGGGAGAGTAGCTCAGAGGCATAAGCACCTACGGGTAGGCACGAGGACCCAAGCTTGATCCCCAGCCTATGCTGTGCGGTCTTACCTCCATCCCTGGGGTGCCCTTCATGCGGCCCTGGAACTGAGTGTGGTGATGATGCCTGTAATCCAGCACTTGGGAGGTTTAGCCAGGAATCTCTGAAAGTTCAAGACCAAGACCAGCCTAGGGGCTACAATAGCACAAAGCCAGACTGAACTAAATAGTGAGACTCTATCTCTAAAATTAAAAAAAAACAAAGAAGGGCTAGGGAGATAGCTCAGTAGAATAAGCACTTGCCTGGCATGCATAGGATCCTGAGTTCAATCTCCGGTACCACAAAAACAAACAACAAATTTAACTAAAAAGGCTCAGCTAGGCATGGTGGCACACACCTGTAATCCCAGCACTTGGGAGGCTGAGGGTAGGGGAGGATCGATGTGAGTTCAAGACCAGCCTGGGCTACAAAAGTGAGCTCAGGGCCAACCTGAACTGCATAGTGAGACCCTGTCTCAAAGACAAAATGGGGGAGGGGACTGGGGAGATAGCTCTGTGGCACAAGTGCCTGCCTGGTAAGTGCAAGGTCAGTAGTTTGAACCCTGGTCCCACCCAAAAAAAAAAAACTAAAAAGGCTCAGACCAGACAAGCTGATGGCTGTGGGGCACTGTTATCCTCTAAGCAGGTGACTGCAAGATAGGAAGTACAGAAGGGCAGGTCACAGGAGGGAAAGCTACTAGGCTTTGAGTTATGATTTGATGTTACTTCTTCCTCTGAGGCTGTCCACAGTGATAAAACGGGATAAGATTATCTACTTTGCTTCCTCAAGTGGAAGCACTGTGATAAAGTGCTGCTTCTTTGTAACCAATAAGAGTAACCCAGACTCCACTCACTATCCTTCAGGTCTCTTGGAGAAAGTTCCTGGTGGGAAGAGACTGAGCTCACTGGATGACAAGATTCCCCACAAGTCACCACGTCCAAGACGCACTATCTGGCTGTCTCGAAGCCAGTCAGACATCTTCTCTCGAAAGACCCCACACACAGTAAGCGTGTTGGACCCTTACTATCGGCCACAAGATGGTGCTACCCACGCCCGCAAAGTCAACCCTTTTAGTGCCCGGCAGGACCTCAAGGGGGGTAAAATCAAATTCTTTGACCTCCCCAGTAAGTCTGTCATCTCCCTGGTATTTGACTTAAATGCACCAGGGCCTGGAACTGTGACTGTGGCCGGCTGGCAGGAGTCCCTAGCCCCACCTATTCGCCGATGGCGTTCTTTGCCTGGTTCACCAGAGTTCATGCATCATAAAGTCTGTCCATTCGTGGGTAGTGAAGAATCACTGTCAGAGGGGCCTCCACCACGCCTTAGCAGTCTCAAGTACAGAGTGAGAGAGATCCCACCATTCCAAGGATCTGCCCTGCTAGCCGCTACAGCCCATGAGGCCATGGATTGCTGCAGTACCCAGGAGGAAAACGGTTTGGGGCCTAGCTCATGTTATAGAGGAGTCTCTGAGGAGATGGAAGTGGAAGAAGAAAAGCCAACAGGCACTTGCTCTGTCTCAGGTGTAAGCCTGCAAACCTGGGGAGGGCAAGATGGCTGAGGTTAGTCCCTGTCTTGTCTTGGGAATGAACCTTCACCTGAAGCCACAGAGCTCCCCTGGTGCACAGCCTTAACTCTTCCTTGGAGCCCACAGTGTAGGCTAAGCCAAGTCACATTAAACTTTTGGGCTTCCAGTGCTCAGTGGCCATGTATGAAAAAAGCGAGGCAACAACAAAAAGCCTTCCTAAATTAGGGCCAACCCTGTAATCCCAGCACTTGGGAGGCTGAGGCAGGAGGATTGGTGCGAGTTCGAGACCACCCTGGGCTACAAAAGTGAGCGCAGGACCAGCCTCAACTGCATAGCGAGACCCTGTCTCAAAAAGACAAAAAAAAAAAAATTAAAAAAATAAATAAATAAATAAATTAGGGCCAACTGCTAATACTAAGCCCCTGAAATCCAGCAAGGAGCTCCGGTCCCTACCTGATGCCAGTGCATTTCACCAGATAGGACCAGGACTCCATATTCTAGGCTGAGCTGGCAGGCTGCTGTTACCCCAGCTCTTCTCCCACACTAGATCTCTTGGTGCATAGAAGCTACTAGATGTAAAGTGGAGCTGACCAGGCCATAAAAGCATGACTGTTTCTCAGACTGAAGACTGAGGTGCTTCTTGCCAGTATGTCTAAGACACTTGAATAACTGCTGTTTGCACTTACTCCATGGTCAGACCACATCACTACATTTCTATGCAAAGGAAGGATAAGGCAGTATGGTGGTCATAGCTCTTAGATAACATATTCAAAGACCTTTTCCAGGTGATCTAATCTATTTTCATATTTATAAAGGAGTCTTAATTTTCTGCCTCATAGAACTTTCAACCTGGTGGTTGGGAGTGGGGCTAGTTTTATAGGCCTTGGAGCCTGCTCTGTGTATTTGTGAACAAATACATGCTGGTGATTAAATGGTTTATACTTGGACTGTTTTTTCCCCCTTCCTAATATAGCTGGAGCTTTGGGAACTGTTTCTCCTTACAGAGCTACAATAAGAAACAACCAAAGAATGAAGATGGTCAAATATTTTCATAACTGATTTGTTTTTTTTTTTTTTTTTGTAAAACTTTCCCAAGACACTTTCAAATTAAAAAAAATAATAAAGTTGTATTGCAGGTGCTGGTCAGCCTTCTTGTTCCCCTGTCCTAAGTCTCTGAGTTAAAGAATGTCCAAGGGAACACAGTCAGAACTCCCCACCCAACTCTAGTAGTTGGGGTGACATTCACAGGTTTGAGACCCAAACAAATCTGTTCTTTCAGGGCCTGCAAGATGGTTCAGCAGTCTAAAGTGCCTGCTTAGGAAAGCTTAGGCAACCGCAGGGACTGTGGTTTGATCCCCAGCACCATGTGCTGTGCCAGCCGCAACCCCAGGGTGGGCTGAGCCGGCCTTTAAAAAAAAAAAAATCTGAAGTTGAAGTTGGGTCAGCTGCTGCCCCAAGCCAGCTTCATCTTCTGGTTGTGAGCTTTGGAGGATCGGGAAAACTGGCTCTTGGCCACTGTGAGTGGTACAGCTTTGCCACTCAGATAGACTTTGTTGTGACATTCTGGTAGCCAGAGTTCAGAGCTGCAGGGCTGGGGTCTCTGGCTCAATTCCACATAGGCCATCACATAACCTGTCATAAAGGCATCAAAGCCAGCCCGGTGCAGACCGTCCCCAGGCACTCGATTAGGACTGGCCTGACTCCCTGGCTCTTCTGCAGGAGCCAGGTCAGTTGTTTCAGGCTTTAGTGGCTGAAGATCCATTTCCAAGTCATTTTTGTGGTCTTGCTGAGAGCCAGGATGCTCTTCTGTTTCACCCTCAACCATTTTTTGTTCAGTTTCTTCAGTCTTGAGGCTGTCTCCACAGGCCTGCTTGATGGGGAGACAGTCCTCAGCTTCTCTGGAAGTCCGTGTCCCAGGTGTGCTCAACAAAGCCCTCTTCCTCCTTTCCTTACGCCGCCGCTTTCGCCGCTTGTCCTCCAACACAGCCTCGTCAGTGTCAATGATAAGGTCAATATCATGGGACCGAGGACATTGTGGTCCCAAGGGGCACCAGCCATAGGCCTAGAGTAGGAAAAAGGATTTAAAAAGGTTCTCCAAGGGCCGGGGAGATAGCTCCGTGGCACAAGTGCCTGCCTGGCAAGTGCAAGGCTGTGAGTTTGAATCCCAGTCTTGAAAAAAAAAAAAAAAAAAAAAATTCTCCCTGCTAGGACCTTCCCTTCCCCAGGAAATGGTTGAGCACTCTTACCGAGAAGTTGTCACAAACACTGTTGGGATGAGGACGGTGGGTGGCAGGGGGCATGCAGCAGCGGTAGTCGATATGGGTCCTCATGCTAGGAGGATAGCTGCAGAACTCCAGGACAAGGTGTGGGCTGCCAGCTTCCCGCTGCTTCCCATTTTCCCGCTCACTGCAACAGTGCAAGAGGGTATTGTCCACTAGCACATAAACTCCATGAGAACAGGTTTCTTTTGCCTGAATCCTCAGCACCTAAAACAGTGCTTGGCACATGGCAGGTGTTCGATAAATATCTTATGTGAATGAAATAGACTTATAGCAGGCCCCAGCCCATTCTCTCACCATTTCCTGAAGGCATATTCTAAGTAGGAGGCCATGAAGCGGGCATGAAACTCAGCAGCATATTTTGTGTCATAAATGCCTGCAGGGAACATCTCACACAGGTCTGCAGTAAAGGTTCCCAAGCTGTCAGGCAAGTGTGCATAGAAGTTCTGGTAGAGGAACACCAAGTCTATAAGGCCATTATGTAGCACCAGGGGCCGACGGGCCCTGATGAGTTCCAGGAATAGCGTCCGCACTGACTGGCTCTGACTCTCGTCACCCTAGTCAATGGGAAGAACAGTTCTTTAGCATCTTCTGCAGGACACTCCTCCCAGGCACTCCCACTTGTGCTCTCCCTCATTACCTAAACCGATGCTACCCATCATCACTTTTATTTCCCCAGCCCCATCACAAGTGTTCCTCATACCAAGAAGCAGATTCTCCCTTGCCACACAGCCCCTAGAGCAAGAAGAAATGGAGTCACATTCATGACAGCCTCGAGGTTAGGCAAGCTGAAGGCCTACCTTGTCATTGCCCTTATGGTAAGGGATGCCCTGGGCATACTGCTGGTTGAAGTTGAAGCCATGCTGTACCAGGAACTGCACAGACTTTGGTTCTATAACATACTCTTCCATGCACAGCAGAGTAAGATTGAAAACCTGGGCCAGGTAGGAGTGTTCACCCTGAGAGAAAAAAAAGGGCTTGCTTGACCAAGAATTTGGCAGGAAAACCACAGTAGGTATTCCCCAGGATCCTGACCCTCTTCCTTCCCCCAGGCCAGATATAGAATGCCAGTAAGGTAGCCAATACCTTGTCTGGCTGCTGCTTGAAACAGGCAAGCCCCAAAGAGAGCACAGAACGGGTCCTGGCAGCATGACACACAGCCTTGTAACGTTCTTCGATGCACCTGGAGGATGCATTTAGGGGTGGCTGTTGCTGAGTTCCTGGAAGACCAGCCAAAACTGGGATCTCCCTACCCCACTTGGGAGTTGAGGTCTGTCTCTCCTGCCAGGAGTAGGACTAAAGAGAAAGCTTGTACTTACTGGTTCAGCAAACTCTTCCTGTCCCCAAGCCCGCTTAGCTCCTATGGATGGTAAAGTGAAGGCTGTGACAAGCCCCAGGCATCAGCTCTGTGACCAGCTTCCCCTCCCTGTTCCTGTTTCTCACCGTGTCCACAGCCACAAAGCTAGCTGTCTTTATGGCCAGAAGGAGGGATGGCCACATCTCCTTGAAGTTGTCACTTTGCACATCCACTACGGGAACCTGGACTACTACCTCCTCCCCAGACTTCAGGCTTTTGTTGACACCACCTGGGGATAAAGGGAGAGCGATGGATGTTCATGCTCTGTAAAGGTCCCATGAGAACACACCAATCTGGCAGGGAAACCCGAGTTTTCACTGATAGCTTTTCCCTTAAACCTGTGTATTCTATGCCGGGCTTGGTGCTGCACCCCTGTAATCCCAGCACTTGGGAGGCTGAGGCAGGAGGATCAGTGTGAGTTCGAGACCAGCCTGGGCTAAAAAAGTGAGCTCAAGGCCAGCCTGAAATGTATAGGAGACCCTAGTCAAAAAGACCAAAAACAAAACAAAACAAAAACCCCTGTGTATTCTAAAATGCCTTGGAATAAGCAGTCCCCTCATTTGGAGAGCAGAAGCCAGGCTTTTCCTACAACTTTAATTGAGACATAAGGAAATTACTTCTAAGGCTTAAGGTTCTTTCTTCCCACGCCCTGCATGAAATGTTTTGCAGGGCTAGAAGAGTTCAGCTCCTTTAAGACTCCATAAACCTCCGTACTACTGTTCTCATGGTTCCCTTATGGGTATGGGTCTCAGAGCTCCCAATACATCCTATTCTTTAGATCGTAGCGCCCAACCTGCCACATTCAGCCAAACCATAGTTATGAAGTAGGGCGCTCCTTCCAGACCACGTTTCCCGGTCCGCCCGGGTTTCTCCCAACACTCGAGCTCCGCAGAGCGGTGCACCCCGGGATTTGTAGTCTCGTGGCTGGCTCAGGCGGACGCGTCTCCCAAGGTCCTCGCAGTTTAAAGCCTCCACAACTACGGTCCCGAGGCCTTTGCCTCCTCCGGTGCTCAGAGGCTTTTGGGGCGGCCCGTTGAAAGCTGCTCACCATCAGAGGCTACTGGAGCTGAAGCTGAGCTGTCCTCACTGCCCGCGGCCATGACGCTCCGGGGTCCTCGCCTGAGCCGTCCGTAGGGAACGGGGCTTCCGCTCTTTCGACTCCAGCTTCCTCTGGCTCGCGGCCCCTGCCTACTTCCGTTTAGATCCGGGTCGGTGGGAGGGGCGGGCCGGCGCGCGGAGAGCCTATTGGCTGATGCGGCCTCCCGCCTAGCTATGCCCCTTGGGTCGGGGAATCGCGCGCCGGAGGCAGGTAACTTGCGCTCGCGCCTGGCGGTGCGGGAGCTGTGCGTGGTTTGTTGTTTGCGTCTGCAGAGTGGGGGTGGGGATGAGCCTGCCAGGCATCGCAGAGGAGGGGCCTCTGTCGGAGCTAAGCGTGAAGCACATCTACAAACTAGGCTAGGAGAGGGTCGTGTCGAGGAGAGTGTTCTGGGCGGGAGCAGATCCCTGGAGGGATGGGGAGTTCAGTGCGTACCGGCTGTGGAGGAGGCGGGAGCGCCCTGCGGGATCAGGTGGCAGAGCGTGGAGAGCGATGGCCGAGCGGGCCGTGAGGTAGACTTCAGTTAAGGCTGCATTAGAAGGATTGCGAGGAAAGGATAGTTTATGAAGCAGTTAGGAAGAATTATTGGCCCTACAGCGAGCGCTTGAACATGACTTGGCTACCGTGTGAGAAGTCTCCCTACTGGAGCCAAATCCCTTTCCCTGGGCGGTGTTCCCATTACCCTCCGCCCACCAACTCCAGTACCTTGTTTATTCACGTATTTTAACTTCTTCAACTTTCCTGTTGAGTTCTTTTCGTCATTATTCAGAATTGCTAAGGCTAGCCATCCTGAAGGGAAGCATCTCTTTTATCTCTCCTGCAGTAGATTTTTAGTTTCCTCAGGGCTGGTTCAGCGGGCACAGCAGGCAACAAACAGCCAGGGCATGTCTGACTTCAAGGAGTCCTAGCAAATTTAATGTGGCCGCTGATCCCCAAAGAACAAGGAAAATGGAATGGTGCAGCAAGGAATATTAAGAATAACCACACAGGGAAGTTGAAAGGGCTGAGTGGGGCCTGGTGGCACACTCCTGCAATGCCAGTACTCTGGAGGCTGAGGCAGAAGGACCATAGTGAGTTTGAGACCAGTGTAGGCTGTAAAGTGAGCTCAAGGCCAGCCTGAACTGCACAGTGAGACTGTCTCAAAAAAGAGTACAGAGACAGTACCTAGAGGTCTCCAGGCATTGTCCTATAACTGTTGGAACTGAAGTTTACAAACTGATCACCCCATAAACCAAAAATAAAGGGGCTAGCATCCGTATCCCTGCCTTTGAGGTTATGGATGTGGGCTTCAGGATGAAATCAGGGAAGAACTGCAGCAAAGGGCAGAAGATAACCAAGTCCAACTGCTTGGGGTAGCCCTTATTATCTCTCTCATCTTGAGATGTGGCCCTCAAGAAATGGTTATCACTTGTGGGCACATTTCCATCCCATCACAAGAGGATTGTTCTGCTTAGGCACACAGCCTCAGTTCCCATCATTCTGTGGCACAAGTGTCTGCCTGGCAAGTGCAAGGTCGTGAGTTGAACCCTGGTCCCACAAAAAAAAAAAGAAAGAAAGAAAAGAAAAGAAAGAAAGACCAACTTGAGCTGTATAGCAAGACCTTGTCTCAAAAAGAATAAAGAAGGTTGGCCAGATAGCTCAGTGGACTAAACACCTGCTTAGGCAGGAGCAGGTGGATGGTTCAGGCCCTGCCCCTAAAACATGCTGAGATGGCAATTGAAACTGGGCGTGCCTGTAATCCCATTGGTTGGGTGACTGAAAACAGGAGGATCACTATGAGTTTGACCTGTGTAGTGAGACCCTGTACTAAAATACATAAAAGATGAGACCTACTCATGGCTCTCAAGGTTAGGGATCACTCTTATGACAGGGGGGCCGGCAAGATAGCCCAGTGGTCTAAAGTGCCAGTTTAGGCAAGCTTAGGGAACCACTGGGAACACAGTTCAATCCTTGGTGCCACATGCAGTGCCAGCCCCACCCCCAGGGCAGGCTGAGCCAGCCATAAATAAATAAATATAAAGTTAAAAAAAAAAAAAGGGACTCTTATTCAAAAAAAAAAGAAAGAAAGAAAGAAAGAAAGAAGGCTGGGGTGACAAATCTCTGGGCATAGTAAACTATTACCCTTCATAGCCTGACATGTTTCCATAGTAGACCTGCCTTGTGAGCTTAACAGAACACAGAAGGTCCGGCAAGATAGCTCAGTGGTCTAAAGTGCCTGTTTAGGCAAGCTTGGGCTTGCAAAGTGCAGTTCAATTCCTGGCACCATATGCTACGCTATCCCTGCCCCTAGGGCTGGCTGAGCTAGCCAAACAAACAAAAACTGTTACGAAGGGGGCCCAGGAGATAGCTCAGTGGCAAAAGTGCCTGCCTGGCAAGTGCAAGGTCATGAGTTCTAACCCTGACCTGATCCCACAAAAAAACAAACAAAAAAAACCCCTGTTATTGAGGAAAAATCTAAGTCTTCTACCTGTACTTACTCTCAGGAAATTTAAAAATCACTAATTTTTATTTATTTATTTATTTACTTATTTTTTGTCTTTTTGAGACAGGGTCTCACTATGCAGTTGAGGCTGGCCTAGAGCTCACTTTTGTATTCCAGGCTGGTCTCGAACTCACACCAATCCTCCTGCCTCAGCCTCCCGAGTGCTGGGATTACAGGCGTGAGCCACCATGCCCGGCAAAATCACTAATTTTGGAGGCCATGTAGCTGGACAATACATTTTAGTTTCTCATTAACTTTGTTTTTTTTTTTTGTTTTGGTTTTTCTTTTTGTGTTTTTGAGACAGGGGCTTGCTATACAGTTCAGGCTAGCCTTGAGCTCCCTTTTATAGCCCTGGCTGGTCTCACACTGATCCTCCTGCCTCAGCCTCCCAAGTGCTAGGATTACAAGCGTGAACCAACATGCCCAGCTTCTCACTAGCATTGCTAGAAGATGACACCTTTGACATGAGTAATAAAAGTTGCCTAGGCTACTGACTTTCCAGGCATTTGAAGGCTACTTTCACTGTATTTGGGCTGCTGATATCTGATAGGTGACTAAAAAGAGATAAAGTTTGGCGCCTCTGTCTTACATTGTGTCTGTTTCCTTTGAGATTTTTTTTTCTTTTTTTTAATTATGGCCAGCTCATCCTGCCCTGCGAGTTGGGCTGCCACAGCATGTGGTGCTGGGGATTGAACTGAGGTCCCTGCAGTTGCCTAAGCTTTCCTAAGCAGATGCTTTAGACCACTGAGATCTTAAACCCTCTTTTGAGATCTTAAACGATGAGTCAGAGTTTAATACTCAACTCTGCACAAACATTAGCTGAACATGGTGATGCATACCTGTAATCTTAGCACTTGGAGGGCTGAGGCAGAAGGATTGACATGAGTTTGAGGTCAGCCTAGGCTACTTAGCAAGACTGTCTCAAGAAAAACCTAAAAAAAAAAACCCTAAAAAAAAAGTTGTTGGGTGTGGTGGTGCACACCTGTAATCCCAGCACTTGGAAGGCTGAGGCAGGAGGATTGTTGTGAGTTTGAGACCAGCCTGGGCTACAAAAGTGAGCTCAAGGTCAGCCTGAACTGCATAACGAGACCCTGTCTCAAAAAGACAAAACAAAACAAAACCCAAATAAATCCTCCCCTTCCCTGTATGTGAGACTGTGTGTGCTATGGTATTTGGTCTAGTCTCATTTCTGTCATCTATGGATCAGAAGAACCTGTCATGTCATATTAAGATAAGCAGGCACTGGCCAAAAGAATCACAAGGAAGTATGAAGTTATGGTTGGTACAAAAAGCTTCAATGGAGCACACTGGACCAGGTCTTGTTGAGAAGATCAGAGGAACAGGAGCCTGGTGAGAGAGAGGAGAGAGATTTGTTCCATGTAAAAGGAGCAAAGAGGTGGCCAGTGCAAGTAGAGGGAAGTTTGTTTTTCTCTCTTCTCTTTTTGGTGGTACCAGTGATTGAACTCAGGACCTTGCTCTTGCCAGGCAAACACTTATTCCACTGAGCTATCTCCCAGGCCCTGTTTTTCTCTCTGAAGAAGGAAGCAAATTTTATTGTTGTTATTGTCTTTTTGAGACAGGTTTCAGATATTGTTTGAAAACCTTCCCAAGAGAGAGGAAGTTATTTTTAGACTTCCTAGTGTCCCTTACCTATGTGTTGTCTCTGTGTAAAGAACTGCCTGAGAGGGGGCCTAGGACTCTTGTCCTGCTGTCACTTGTTTTCAGTTCCTCTGCCAAGCACTTAAGCTGTGAGGAAGTATTTTCATTTTATTTGTACCCTTTAAAATGTTCAATTAGGTGACATGTTTTTAGGTAGTCAGGCCTTGCATTTGAACCCTTGATTATCTGTACTTTAAGAATCATGATAGGAGCCGGGCGTGGTGGCGCACGCCTGTAATCCTAACACTCGGGAGGCTGAGGCAGGAGGATCAGCACAAGTTCAAGACTAGCCTGGGCTACTAAAGTGAGCTCAAGGCCAACCTGAACTGCATAGAGAGACCCTGTCTCAAAAAGACACACAAAAAAGCACTTCATGGGGCCTGACATACCTTTAACAAGAGTCAGCTGTCTTCTGGAAAGACTTCTTTTTTTCCTGCAGAACCAGGGATTTAATTCAGTTCCCTGCACTTGCCAGGTAAGCGCTTATTCTACTGAGCTATCTCCCTGGCCCCTGTCTTCTGCTATTAAAGGTAAGGGGGCCAGGGAGACAGCTCAGGGGCACAAGTGCCTGCCTGGCAAGCACAAGGTCATGAGTTTGAACCCCAGTCCCATCAAAAAAGAAAAGAAAAAAGCCCCCAAACTGAGCATGGTGATGTACATCTACAATCCCAGCACTCAGGAGGCTGAGGCAGGATTGCTAAGAGTTTAAGACCAGCCTGGACTACACAGTGTGAGTTCAAGTCCAGTCTGAACTACACAATGAGACCTTGTCTCAAAACTGAAAAGGCAAGCCTGGAGTTAGAGCACCTCTCTCCCTATCCCACTCATGTGGTGTCCTAACTACAGGGTGTGGTGGCACACGCCTGTAATCCCAGCACTTGGGAGGTTGAGGCAGGAGGATCAGTGTGAGTTCAAGACCAGCCTGGTCTACAGCTAAAGGCCAGCCTGAACTGCACAGCGAGACCCTGTCTCAAAAAGACAAAGAAGAGAGAGAGAGAGAGAGCGCAAGAGAAAACTGAAAAGGCAGCCAAAGAACAGGAAGCAGTGATGATAAGTCAGATATGTCTTCTCATTGCTAATAATCACCAGTTATTTACTAGGCTCAAAAAAAATTAGGAATAAAGCAGCTTACCTATTTCTCCTCACTGAGTTGCCATATCTTCCCAAGGCAGGTCCTTCTCCCTCTGATCTTTGATTTCTGCTTTCTAGCAAATGAAAGTTTTGGAGTAGATGACTACTAAAGGCTCTTTTAGTGTAACCATGCTACATCTGTAAACCCGGAAACACCCCCCTTTCCCAGACACCCTGAAATAACCACTCTCCATTCGTCACCAAAAGCAGCAGGAATACACAAGTGCTCCCCCACAGCAGTCTGGGCCCTGGCCCATCCCAGACCTGGTCTTCTTGTGTGTCTCCAGGGCTGTGTTCATCTGTGCCCCTGAGGCCCCTTGCTCAGCTCGTCTGATCCTGAGTTGCTACCACTAGAGCCAAGAGGAAAGTCACGGACATCTTACATCCACAAGAAAAAAGAGGACACCACATGAGTGGGGTAGGGAAAGAGGTGCTCTAACTCCAGTAGAGACCCAAGACAGCCTCACTGCCACTACTTGGTGGCATCTTTCTGTTTCAGGCCATCATGAGGAAGCCACGAGCAGCTCTGGCAAGTGGTCGTAGGAAGCGGACTGCTGGCCATGAGGAAAGGGAGCAATGTCGCTGCAGTAGCAGGCAGGCCAAGCCACCTGCCTCTGCCCCTGATGGTGAGAAGCTGGGTCTCAAAGCAGCTTCACTGGCCATAAAAGGGGGCACATCAAGGCTGGCAAGGGGGCATGGAATGGAGAAAGGCACAGACACCAATTGAAGGTCTAATTCTGGCTGTTGCTGTGCAACTTCAGGATAACAGCTCCAATTGGCAAATCAGAGGAAAGTGGAGTAGTTGGGCATTTCTTCCCTTGTGTGGCTTTCATGGTATGAAACGACCTTATGAACTTGTTTTATAGATAGGAAATGCTACATGGCTATGTTGTGCCTGGCTAATACTATTGGTTTTGCGGGGCTGGCCAGATAGCTCAGTGGATTAAAGCACCTGCTTAGGCAGACACAGGGACTGGGGTTTGATCCCTGGTGTGCCATGCTGGCCTCGCCTCTGGATTGTGCTGAGATGGCACTTGAGACTGGGCTTGGTGGCGTGTGCCTCAGTGCTATAGGACGATCACTAATGATTGATCTGTGTAGTGAAAGCCTGTAGACCTGGTACTAAATACATACAAGTAAATAAATCAATAATAAAACTATTGAGTTTTCCTCGTGGCCCAGAAACAGTGGAGCCAGCAGTAGCACACTGAGAAAATTAAGGCCAGAAATGGGGCCAGAATCTGGTGCGACTCCAGCTGCAAAGCTGAAGTAGGAGCTGGGTTGGGCAAAGCTCTAAGTGGAAGCACAACTTGTGCAGGGACGATCTCTAAATATCCTGGGGCCCCTGCAGGCCTAGCTGGACAGCAGGAAAGGGAGGTATTGCAGGCCTCCATATCCCCGTACCATCTATTCAGAGATGCAGCAGAAGTCACAGCCTTCAGGGGGAACCTACTGAGCTGGTATGATCGGGAGAAGCGGGACCTGCCTTGGAGAAGACGAGTAAGTAGGTGCAGGACAAGGTGACTAGGGCAGGAGGTCAGCAGTCAACGCCTTCCACACTAACATCTTGTCTGGGGCTACATTGACAGGCAGAGGATGAGGTGGACCTGGACAAGCGGGCATATGCTGGTCAGTGCCTCTTCTGAGGGGGGATGCTTTGCCTAGATGTTTTCAGGTTGGGGGCTGCAGGCCAGGAGCAGGTGGATGAATGGTATACTCATGCCAACTGTTTCCCCTAGTGTGGGTGTCAGAGGTTATGCTGCAGCAGACCCAGGTTGCCACAGTGATCAACTACTATACTCGGTGGATGCAGGTGATGCCCGGAGAGGGAGGGAAAGGTCAGACCAGACTGCCAATGAAGCCTGCATTTCCAGGGGTGGGAGGGAGCAGGCTTCCCTCACCACCTGCATCCTTTACCCATTTCATTTTGCCGACTTGGGGCTGCAGAAGTGGCCAACGCTGCAGGACCTGGCCAATGCTTCCCTGGAGGTAAGAACCACTCTTGGGTAGGGAGATGGGCACACCTATGGGAATGACTACTGATTTTTTTGCACTGTGACCACATCCACAGGAGGTGAACCAGCTCTGGGCTGGCCTGGGCTACTATTCTCGTGGCCGTCGGCTGCAAGAAGGAGCTCAAAAGGTAAGGAGGTAGCAGTGGTTGTGGGTCCCAAGGCCTGAGGTGTCTCATAACTTTGAACTTTCCTCCCCCTAACTAGGTGGTAGGAGAGCTACAAGGCCACATGCCACGTACAGCAGAGGCCTTGCAGAAGCTCCTGCCTGGTGTGGGCCGGTACACAGCTGGGGCCATTGCATCTATTGCTTTTGGCCAGGTGAGCTATAGACCCCTGCCACTTTGTGTCCTTCTGTGCCTTTCTCCCTGCCTAGCCTAACTCTTGGTCTCCTCTGTACCAGGCAACAGCTGTGGTGGATGGGAATGTCATACGGGTGCTGTGCCGTGTACGGGCCATTGGTGCTGACCCCAGTAGCACCTTTGTCTCTCAACAGCTCTGGTAGGATAGTGGAAGATCCTGGGAAATAGAGGAAGTTGGCAGGGGTTCCTTCAAAGAATCTTTGGCTCATAGCAGTATTCATTCCCTTCTTGTAGGAGCCTAGCCCAGCAGCTGGTAGACCCAGCCCGGCCAGGAGACTTCAATCAAGCAGCCATGGAACTGGGGGCCACAGTGTGTACTCCACAGCGCCCCCTCTGTGGCAGCTGCCCTGTGCAGAGCCTGTGTCGGGCACACCTGAAGGTGAGCACCTTGGGGAAGGAGCAGCCAGAATCCTAGGGAGGGACCCTTCCCATTATGCTCTGCCTGTGCCTCTCAGGTGACTCGAAAGCAGCTGTCTACCTCACAGAGCCTGCCAGGAGGTCCTGACGTGGAGGAGTGTGGTGAGAACAACCCCAACCATCACCCCAGCCCCTAGGCCATCAGGGAACAGCCTGTGGAAGCCTCATTCCAGTTCATCTAACCTGAGCAGGATTCTGTAGAGCTGACCCAGCCTGGTCTCTGGGCTTGGCACCAACCTATCCTCCTGGCCTCAGCATGGCTTGGGTATCTTTGTTCTCAGCTCCCAATACTAGACAGTGCCAGCTGTGCCTGCCCCACACAGAACCCTGGAATTGTACCCTGGGAGTGGCCAACTTTCCCCGAAAGCCCAGCCGGAGACCCCCCAGGGTGGAGCACTCTGCCACTTGCATTCTAGAACAACCCAGAGCCCCTGGGGGTGCTCGTCTTCTGCTGGTACAAAGGCCCCATTCAGGTACCGGGATACTAGGCATGAGGGGCAGTGAGATAAGTAGTGAGGAAGAGATAGAGAAGTCAGTAGCCAAGACCCAACCCACACCAGGCTGCTCTGTCCCCAAGGCCTGCTGGCAGGACTATGGGAATTCCCAACGGTGACTGTGGCACCCTCAGGACAGTATCCCAGCAAGGCACTGCTACAGGAACTGCAGAGCTGGGCTGGGCCCCTCCCAGCCACCTGCCTCCAGCACCTTGGGGAGGTAAGCCAACCACAGGGGCCAGCAGCGACAGCCAGTTTCTGGCCACAGCCACAAGCCTGTTTCAGCCCCTTCCCCTCCCTCAGGTGGTTCACACCTTTTCTCACATCAAGCTGACTTATCAAGTGTTCAGCCTTACTCTGGAAGGACAGACCCCAGTGACTACCGCACGGCCCGGCGCCCGCTGGCTGACCCGAGAAGAATTTCAAAGTGCAGCTGTCTCCACTGCTATGAAAAAGGCACATTTGTAGTCTACTTTGTCTCTTTTTGTTTCCTGCCTGCCACAATGTACATGAACTTACTGTATAAACAGAAAAAGACACCAACAAAAGTACTGGGGCATGAAGTTATGGGCAGAGCATAGGGATTTGGCTGTTTGGAGAGGGTGCCAGTCCTGTCTTGTCTCTTCTTGGCTAGGTGTTCCGAGTATATGAGGCACATCAGTCAGGGACCTTCATGGTAAGTCTCCTGGCAACCATCTCTCCCTAGACCTGAATCCATGGCTTTCCAGGCATTTCTTGACATGTGTGGCCATGCATTCTCCAGGCTTTACAGGGGACAGAGGAATAGCTCTTGATCTGGGGATAAGGCAATAATCCTCTAAGTGTGTGAGACGTTCATGGTAGGTTTTGTGGGCTGCCAGGTGGAAGCCATCAGTTCTGTCTGGGAGGAAAGAATCAGGAAAAGTCACTTGGGGGAAGAGGTTGCTAACTGGGGTCCTAGAGGTAAGTTATTTTCTTCAGGTTTGGAGGGGAACCAGCAGGGATTTTCCTCCCAGAGAAACAGCAGAAGGAAGAGTAGAGGCACAACAGAGCTGCATGTGGTTCGGTCTGCTGCACCTGCCCCGCTCAGCCAGGGCATGAGAACCAGGCTGCTGATGCGTCTTAGGTAGAGGAAAGGACAGTTGGATTTCTATCCTCGGAAAATGTTCTTGCATTGCCTTTTGGAGTGCTAATTGAAGGGGCAAATACTTGGAGCCAGGTAGAGGGATCTAGCATTCTAGGCTGAAAACTGATGTAGAATGGCAAAAAGGAGAGGATCCCTGGGTGCTCCCTCCTTAGTAGCTCCCTCTGGCTTCTGTACAGGGTTCCAAAAATTCCCAGGTGTCTGCTCCATCTAGCTGCAAAAAGCTCTGCCGGGGCCAGCAAGTCCTAGATAATTACTTCCAGCCTCTCAGCAGCGCAGCCCAGTGATGCCTCTGGAATCCTACTGAACTCTACCTCTGAAAATTCTGTAGTTTAATAAAGTGCTTATTTTTTAAGTCTTCTGAAGAGCTTTCTACACTCTCTCTACCTGCTTCGTCTCTCACCTCTGAGGGATCCAGAAAGTCATGGGTCCCTACTACCCAGCTGAGCTTCCAGACAACCCTGGACAAATGAGGCTCCATCCAAAATACCTGCTTTCCCCTTTCCCCTGTACAGTGACTGCAGCTGCAGAGGACACCTGCCAGGGGCTGACATCCAACACCTTCACTCTAGGTCTCAGGTCAGCGCTGATTGGAACAGTGGCACCACCCGAGGGCAGGTGATTGTGATAATCCTGACTCATTTTGCCCCCACCTGCAGCAGTTGCTCCTTTAGGGAGAAGGAAAGCACAGGCTTAAATTCCTACCTCAAAAACCAAATCTTTATTTAAGGATATTTCATATATAGTAAAACCATACAGAAAAGCAAAGGGTTAGTAATTAAAATTGGTTGGGGGAGGGAAGAAATGTGATCAGAGAGGAATATAAAAGTTTCAAAAATACTGGTTCTGGGCCAGGGGTGTAGCTCAATGGCACAAGAGCCTGCTTGGCAAGGTCCTGAGTTGGATTCCTGATTTAAAAAAAATACTGGTTCTATTTGACAAATCATGTACTTCTTTGCTTGTTCTTGAGTATGTGTTAGAGTGTTAGATGTTAAACTAAGAAATTTAGAATTAAAAAAAAAAAAAAACAAAACTACCTCTTTGGGTCACAGGGAGGCTCGACTGTTGGCAGGTACTAATGACAGAGGCTACACTGGGCCCTAGAGCAGAGCTTTTCTCTACTGGCCTCCTGGGTGTTGCTCAGCTCCAGACCTTGAGCCAGACTCCCCAAGGCACCAGGATCAGTGACTGCACCCAGCTCCGTGTCCCGTCAGGCCTCCTGGCTCCTGGTAGCTTCATCTTGTACTGACTGCCATAGTGCCCGTATGTTGTTCTGGCCAAAGCCTGTGGCCCCCTGCCTCTCAATCAGCTCAAGAAAGAAGGTGCCTTCAGCAAAGAGGGACTTGGTAAAGACTTGCAGCAGAAATTTGCCTTTCTCACCATCTATCAGGATTCCCTGTTGGGCCAGAAGGCTCAGTTGGTGCCCTGCGGCGAGGATCTGCCCCTCTTTGCCAGGCTGCTGGTAGTATGCCTCGGGTGGCATGAGGAGCTCACCTCCTGCCGCCACCATCCCCTTTGCGGCTTCCAAGATATTGGGAGTGTACAACCCTACGTGCTGTAGGCCAGGGCCCCTGTGCCGGGCCAAGAACTGCTCCACCTGATCCTGTGTGCTGGTCATTCCTGATAGGGACTCGGCCAGCACGAGGGTGGGGACAGCGCTGCAGGTCGGGGTCTGCAGGGCAGTGAGCCGCAATCCTTGCCCGGACCCTGCAGCCACCTCGAGGCCGAGCTCCGGATCCTCCCCTGGGCTCAAAGGCAAGTGATGAAAACCCAGGCAGTCGTGAAACCATCGCCGAAGCTCAGGGGAGCTGCCGGCGGTGCAAGCCAAGGTCAGGTGGTCCACGTGGCTGACCCAGCCGGGGCCGGGCACGGACGGCACCGGTCGGAAGCCGGGCAGGAAGCGCCCGCGGTAGCCGGTGCGCGCCAGCAGGGTCAGGCTGAGGTTTCCAGCGGGAGAGCTGAGCACCGCGTAGGTGGCCGAGCCCTGCGCGTCCCGCACGCTCACGAGAGGTACTGGCACGTGGCAGCCCTGCGCCGCCAGCGCCCGCGCGGCCGCAGCCGGGTCCTCCACATCAAAGCACAGGTTCGTCGCGCTGGGCACCGTGTGGCGTGAGTTCACCCCGTACAGTGGCTCCCCGGGCCCCGCGCCCTCGTTTACCAGGAAGACGGCGTCTCCGCTGCGCAGAGCCAGCTGCCTCCAGCCGCCCGCCTCCCGCGCCGCCAGGGGCTGGAAGCCGAAGAGGCGCTGCAGGCGCTGGGCGAGGGGCTGCCCGGCGGGCACGTGGAAGGCGATGTGGCACAGACCGCGGGCGCGCGCGGCCATGGCGGGCTCAGCGCCCCAGGCTGGCCCGGGTCCCCGCTCGCAGTCCGGAACTCGAGGTCTGGCGGGCTCCCGAGGCGGCTGGCTGCCGGTGGAGTCCAATTCTTCCCCGGAGCACGCTTCTGCCTCGCTCCGGGGCCAGAGGTCTCGGATGCGCCCCCTCGCGCGGCTCTCCCTGCAGCGTCTGCCAGCCGAGCGCCTCCGGAAGACCGGCTCGGACCGGCGAGCCGGGAAGAAGCACGCGGAGCCGGGGCGCGCTGCGGGAGGACATTGCGACTCCGCCCTCCTGCGCCTCCGCAAGCCGCCTCCAGTCCCTGAAACTTTCCCAGGACAGAGGTCGGGTCACGGCTCGGGTGCCGAGCCTCCCTGCGGGCCTGAATCACAGCAGCGCTTTTACTCGTTGCCAGGCGCTGGGCTCTCAGCTTTCTGAGACCTCACAACAAAGGACTCAATTCAAACTGGGGGAAGAAACCAAATTCTTCTTTTATAGGCACGGAATTTCTTAGCGCTTTGATGCTTTTCCTTTGCAATTCAGGAGTTTGCGGGTTTTTTTTTTTTTTTGTCTTTTTGAGACAGGGTCTCACTGTGCAGTTCAGGCTGGCCTTGAGCTCACTTTTGTAGCCCAGGCTGGTCTCGAACTCGCACCGATCCTCCTGCCTCAGCCCCAGGAGTTTCCCTTTAACTCGTAATATTCCTTTAAATTGTTTAAAATGGGCAAGTCGTGAGTTTAAATCCCGGTCCTGCCAGAAAAAATAAAATAAAATGTTTCAGCAGGACCCACGTTATGGAGAACGCAGGTAATTCTAGCACTAAGGGCCTGAGGCTGAGGCAGGAGAATGCAAAGTTTGAACCCAACCTGGGCAATTTAGCAATTTAACAAGGCTAACTTGAAGCCGGCAAGATGGCTTAGTGGTCTAATACACCTGCTTAGGCAAACTTAGGCAGCCGCAGGGACTACAGTTGGATCCCTGGCACCACATGTGGTGCCAGCTCCACCCCCAGAGCAGGCTGAGCCAGACATTAGTTATTTAAAAAATAGATAAAGGCAAGACAAACTTGAAAACAGAGCCAGGCGTGGTGGCTCACGCCTGTAATCCCAGCACTTCGGAGGCTGAGACAGGAGGATCAATGTGAGTTCGACACCATCCTGGACTACCAAAGTGAGCTCAAGGCCAGCCTGAACTGTGCATGGAGACCCTGTCTCAAAAAGACAAAACAAACAAACAAACAAACAAACAAAAAACTTAAAAACAACAGCAGCAATTCTTAAAAAAAAAAAAAAAAAAGGCTAGAGATGTAGCTCCATACAAAAGCCCTAGGTTCAGTGCCTACTGGGCACACACACACACACCATACACATACACAGTCTCATGTTACAGATTTGCACTCCCCAAAGTGGTTCAGAGAAACTGAGGTGGGAGGTAAATATGCAGAAGTTGGTGGGTTATGGGACTGGGGAGATAGCTCCGTGGCACAAGTGTCTGCCTGGCGAGTGCAAGGTCGTGAGTTTGAATCCTGGTCCTCCAAGAAAGAAAGAAGTTGGTGGGTTCTATAGCACTGGGTTCTACTCTGCAGATCAGTGATTATGGGAATGTTCCAAAGCCTGACAGATAGGTTTGAACCCACCTCTAATACTAATGAGCACGTGAGATTAAGTGCTTCTACCACCTATGTTGTTTTTGTGGGACTAGAGATGGAACCCAGTGCTCTTACCATTGAGCCACAACCCCAGCACTATATTGTTAATCTGAGGTGTGATTTCTTTGTTCGTTTGTTTAAGTGTATTTCATACAGGGTCTAAAGGGTCTCACTACACAGATCGGACTCGTGAAGTTGTACGCAGCTGAATTAGATAGAAATATTATAGGCAGTTAGGGGCTGGGGATTTGCCTCAATGGTAGAATGCTTGCCTAGTGAGCTGGAAGCCCTGGGCTCGGTCCTTGGCACCAAAAATAGATAAAAAGCTCCTGTATTATAGGCAGTTAAACAGGGCTAGGTACTCAATGACGACATGGAAGACAGGGTGACTTTACAGCTGTCTTACTCTTCTCTTGTTGCTGGGACAAATACCTGACACTCAAAATTAGGGAAGGAAAGGTTTGTTTAGCTCACAGTTACTGGAAGTTTTGGTTCATATACATCTGGTTCTCAGGCAGAGAGGCACATGGTAAAGAGCAACCCTTCATGGCGGTGGGCAAGGGCAAGAGCTAAGGGAAGTTAGCTCAAGCAGCTAAATTCTTTTCCTTCCTTACATTGAAATGCAAGTCACCTGAAAGGTGCAACACCCACACCCACAATAACCAATCACAAGTTCCATAAGCTGCCCCATGACTGCATGAGGCTTTGGGGGGACACCTATACACAATCCATAACACAACTATAAATAAATACTCCTCCACAGTGGGCCAGATCTCAAGATATGAGTAAACAAATGCAGCCACATAATTCCCTAAGGTAGGCATCAGTAATTGATATGCTAAATAAGTACCAATCACCTTGGAAGAGTCTAAAAGAGTCACTAGCTCAAGCCCAACAGGAAGAGACCTTTGGTTATTCTTGCCCACTTGCTATGTGACTTGCTTCCCCATTTGGTCTTGGGCTTAACCAATTTTACCTGAGTAATGGTGCTTGTAACCTCATTGGTTGACCATAGTTTTATCCTACCTCATGTCCACCTGAGCAGGTTCCCATGTCTTCTTTACCACCTTAGACCTACCTTACCACATGGTTTTTCTCTATAATGTCCCTTGGGATCCCCCTCCTGTCCTCTGTGACAGGAGTTTTCTTTCTTTCTTTTTTTTTTTTTTTTTGCAGGATCAGGGTTCAAACTCATGACCTTGCACTTGGCAGGGAGGCACTTGTGCCTCAAAGCTACCTCCCCAGCCCCTCTCAGACAGGAACTTTCTTTCCCTTGATAAATATATTCTGCTTCCTAAAATTCATCAAAGTGTGCCTTGTGGGCGGGGCTGGCATGGCATGCCAGTGATCATATACCCCACCCTGGGCCTGCATGTGCCTAAGCCAGCACTTTAATCAGCTGCACTATATGGCCATAAAATTTTTAAAAATGGGTCAAGGGCCGATGAGATAGTTCAGTGGGCTAAACTCCTGCTTAGGGAAGCGCAGGGATGGGGCTTGATCCCTGGTACCACATGCCATACCAGCCCCAACTCCGGGGTGCACCGAGCCTACAGTGGGGCATGGTGGTGTATGCCTGTAATCCCAGTGTTGGGGAAGCTGAAAACAGGAGGATCACTATGAGTCAGAGCTGCATAGTGCACTCTGTACTAAATACACACAAAAAAAAAA
>PVJA010026114.1:0-30027 GCA_004027025.1 Myocastor coypus | reverse complement strand
ATTCTTTCCTGTTTTTTTTTTCTTTCTTTCTTTCTTTTTTCTATGCAACATTAATAGGGAGGTGGGTCATGCCCACACACTGCACTCTATAGAATGATTGTGAGGACAATATGCAATATGTCAACTTTCAAAGAAAAAAAGGGGGAAAAGAAAAAAAAAAGTAATGTGGATTTAGAAAGGTTAATGTTTAGTTGTTTGAAAAAGCTAATTTTTAATAAGTAGAAATTTTTTCTTAAAATATTAAAATATTTCAAGCAACCCTCCATATTTACACTGTACATCTGTATTTTCACAGGAGCACATGGTGAAAAGATTAATACTGAAATTAAGACTGAAATCCAAGACTCCTCCTTTCTGGTCTCCTGTCTACTACAGTTACACATTTTTTCTGTTGAAAAGTCCATCAGGGGCTGGGGAGATAGCTCAGTAGAATAAGCACTTGCCTGGAAAGGTCAGAGTCCTCAGTTCAATCCCAAGTACTGAAAAAAAAAAAAAAAAAAAAAAAAAAAAAAAAAAAAAAAAAAAAAAAAAAAAAAAAAGAAGAAATAAAAAGAGGAAGAAAGGAAGGAAGGAAGGAAGGAAGGAAGGAAGGAAGGAAGGAATGGTCAATCAGTTCTTCTGCAACATTTTCTTCTGCATTTTCTAACTTACTAATTATAAAAAGAATTGATAATATAGATATGCGTTGCAGTACAGAAGATTTGCTCCAAGATGATTATAATCACTTACAAACGGATAATCTGTTAACATTTCCCTAGTCTATCTATTCATCTATTAATTCATATTCTTTCCAGTTCCAGAAAAGATTTATGGTACTTCATATAAATGCATACTGGGACAAGATAACATACACCCACAAAATATAGCTGATAAGAAAAACAGGATGAAGGAACCATGAGAGGCCAAGCAAAAGCAGAAAAAGATTCATAACTGCTCTGACTTCCCCTTGGTGAGCGTGGTTTTATACCACAGAGACAATGCATCATGTACAGGTTTATAGCTATGCATAGGTGCCCAAACCAAATGTGATTTGTAAGTATCGAAGATAGGAAAGGTCACAACCCCACAGCACGGCTAGGAGCCAGCAGGCCAGGGCTGGCCATCACCATTTACCTGTCCTCTCCTCTCTCAGCCTTGTGTCCTCTCCTTTCTTGGGGCTGTTCTCTTTGCCAATAAACTATTCAAAACACTGCAGTAAATATGGCTGTGGCCCCCTTCCTCAACACAACCCTAAAACATTTACTCCACAGACAATCTGAGGAGTCCCTTTCCTGAAGAATAATGACACATTCCTATGATTCCCAAGTCAAAATTCTATCAATAGTGTGCACCAGCAATAATAACTAAATAATAAGGTAGAAAGTTTATTAGGTTTATGTTTGGCTATGTTTTGTTTTTCTCTACAGAGTTTCTAACCACAAATCTAAGAAAATAAACACATTTATTCTTTTTTTTTTGCAAATTCATCTTTCAATTAGTCGTTATTCCTCTCGTTTCTGTATCTCTCTCAAACACAAAAAGCATGCACAGCCTCCCTTAGTGCACAGTTCTGCTCAGAGCAGCGAGGCACTGCTGAAGGGAGAAATGTGGAACGATGCAGAATCCAATTAACTTTTGCTGTTATTGGTGTGTGATGCTGTGTGACTCACTGCTTTTTTTTAGCAAGTGGGGATGAAAATCTCATAAATTAATCAAGGTTTCCAAGGGAAGTGATGAACCAAAACCCAGGTGCTCAGCTAATTAACAAATTAATCTTTAAAAACCAGCCTAAAGTTCTTTCCTGTGACTACCTATGACTAAACATAATCTTATCTATTGCTAGTTGTTAGCTTTATATTACTGCAATAAAACCGTACTGTTAGTGATTCTTTTTCCCCACTTTATTTCCTCTTATTGCTTATTATTTTTAAGAAGCATATCACAGATAGAAATTTTGTTTTTGTCTTTTTATTCGTTATTTGGCACAGGGTGTTGCTACACAGATCTGACTGTTAATGATCCTCCTGTCTCAGTCTCTCCAGCACCGGGATCAAAGGCATGTTGCCACCACCCCCAGTTTCAGTGGCCAGCACAGTATGCCCAGGGTTCCAGGGCCAGCACAACTTGCAGTACTAGGAATCAAGCTAGAGTCCTTGCACTTGCCAGGCAGGTGCATAGACCACTGAGCTATCTCCCCAGCCCTGGATACAATTTTAAGCAAAATGTAAAATACAAACAAAGCAGAGTTTTTCCTGGGTTTTCTGGCATTTACACTTCCATAAGAATAACCCAATTTCACTTAAACTACACGTACATTGAGACAATATTATCCTTCACCTCATTTATATTATATACCTTCTAAAGTGTTGTTGCAATGATAGAAATTAAGCAAAAACATTAAACATTATCCTTAGTGTAGAGGAATGTATTTTACACTATTAAAATTTCATTTTCAGAAAGTTTTTATTTTCTCCTCCTGTATTACTATCCATATACCTATGTGTACTCATGTCATTATGTCATTACTTTACATTCTTCTAAAGTTCAAGTTCAACATACCTAAATCTATGTTTTAGTTTCATGAGGCTATAAGGAAGCAAAAGTGGGGCTGGTGATGTAGCTCAGAGGCCCAGTGTCTGCCTGTCTGCCTAGCAAGCACAAGGTTCTAAGTTCAATTCTCGGTACCAAAAAAATAAAAGCAAAGGTTTTTATCTCCCCATAGAGATAGAAAATATATGCATGTGGACTTAAACTGTTACTCCCTCCTTCCTTCTGATCTCATAGGCACGCTGTTTATTGTGATTACCAGTTTGACCTTAGACTTGATAAATACTTTCCCATAACTGTCTCTTTTGAATTTTACAAGAGATCTGTGAACATAACAGCTTCCCATTTTACTGTTGGAGAAACCAAGATTCCAGACGTTAAGCAATTTGCTACATAAACCAAATCAGTAAGTGGCGGGGTTAATCTTTGAACCCCTCTACTATCTCCAAGTCCAGTCTATCTTAGGCACTACACGAGTTCTCACGGCATCCATGAAGGGAATAAATGCTAATGTATCTTCTGTCAGGCTTACCTTGGGGAAATGATTGGTTCCATATGATCCAATGGACATCCAGTAGACAGTTTGTTTACTTGTTTATTTGTGCTTAAGAACATTCTCACTTGAATGAGCTCCTGGGAAAGATGACAGCCCAGCGGCTTGCCATTTCTACAGCATAAATTGGGAGATTGTTTTCACACCTGTGAAAATCCCCAGCAGAACTTTACCTTCTGTTTACAACAGCTGCTTTCTGAAACTTCTAAACAGTTTCTCAAATTCTAAGTGAACAGTGGTTAGGGCAAGTAAGACTTTAGA
Source organism: Myocastor coypus (assembly GCA_004027025.1). Classification (NCBI taxonomy): domain Eukaryota; kingdom Metazoa; phylum Chordata; class Mammalia; order Rodentia; family Myocastoridae; genus Myocastor; species Myocastor coypus. The sequence continues at coordinate 26,687 of PVJA010026114.1, read as the reverse complement.
AACCTACTAAGAAGGCCAGATCTACTGAGTGGCCCCTATGGCATCTAACATAGCACATGCACTTTATTTTTTTTTTAATTTTTTTTCTTGTTTCAGAACTTTTGTTTGTTTATTTATTTATTTTTATGGCCGGCTCAGCCTGCCCTGAGGGCAGGGCTGGTGCAGCATGTGGTGCCGGGGATCGAACCGCGGTCCCTGAAGCCGCCTAAGCTTTCCTAAGCAGGTGCTTTAGACCACTGAGCCATCCTGCCGGGCCCTTTTTTTTTTTTAGCACATGCACTTTAAAACAGACACAATAAATGTTTTTTTTTTTTTTTCCAGTTGCATTGAGTTGAGTTGCCTGCCCTCTGTATATTTAATAAAGACACCGTCTATATGAGACAAAGAAATTACTGTGTTTCCAATAATCAAGTTCCTCTGACTTTGACCCTCAGGCTGACTTAATAACTTTAGAAACTGTTTTTCCTTGTAACTCACTGATTATCAAAATGTTTTGTTCTTCAAGAAGTATGAAGTCACAAGAGTGGGACTGTACCTACAAAATTTGATCTTCACTACTTGTGAAGTAATTGCCAGCTTATGGCTCACAGATCACCTATCACCAACATTTTACAGAGAAGGAAACTGCGCCTTAGATATTCAAGCCTCTGCTTTCCTCTAAGAATATGAATAGAGTGGGCAAGCTGACTCGGGCTTTGACTTGCCCCACAGTGCCCCACTCCAAGCACACAGCTCCAGGAAATCAGTTACTCTCATTACACATACAGGCAATGCGCTAAAGTAATAATTATAATAACATGCTCCAAACACAATAGGTCTAAGTGTGCAAAAATTCAAAAATGGAGTAGAGGAAGAAGTGATTAATTCCTTGAGGAGCACTGAAGAAGATTTCTTACACTATGTAGGGTTTTGAGGGTCAAGAAGAGCTTGCTAGCTTTAGAGGACAGGGCATTCCCAAAGGTAATATGAACTATGGTTTCTAATATATGAGGAATAATTATGGTAGACCATACATGCAAAATAAGGAGTATGTACATGTACTGGGAGGGGATATTTAGTAAAATTATACAAATATGGTATACTTTGGAAATGGTTAGAAATTTAACTTGAGTTATACTAGAGCTTTTAACTGAATCAGTATAAAAGATATGGAAGATTTTATAGAAATACCAGCAAAATACTGAAAGCAACTTATCATGAAAAAAGTGTATGCTAGAGAAGCTTAGGTGTGGGTGTAACTCAAGCCCAGAGGATTCAAGTAAGGCTTCTTGAAATAGGGTGAGCTACACTGAAGAAGGGGGAGGAGGAAAGAAGAGGAAGAAGAAGAGGAAGAAGAAGAAGAAGAAGAAGAAGAAGAAGAAGAAGAAGAAGAAGAAGAAGAAGAAGAAGAAGAAGAAGAGGAGGAGGAGGAGGAGGAGGAGGAGGAGGAGGAGGAGGAGGAAGAAGAAGAAGAGGGGGAGGAGGGAGGAAGGAGAAGGGAGTAAGAAAGGGGAGGAGGAAAGAGGAAACTATCCAGATCTATAGGTGAAAAAATAGAAGAGAAGCATTTCAGGCATAAACAATGTTTTGGACAAAGGCAGAGAGGGAAGGAACAGCCTGGTCATGTGAAGAACTGTGAGAGTGTGGTAGTTCTAGAGAATAAGATGATGTAAGTCGGTCAAGATGAGAGCTGGAGAGAAAATGGCAGAAAATGAGCAGCAAAGCTTAGCCTTACTAAGATCCAGAGCCCAGATACCTCGAAAAATAACTTGGTGAGAGAATAAAAGTAGGTTCATGGCAATCAGAAAGAAATTGATGGGAAAATTAGAAGTTGGAGACAATGGAGAAATGGAACCCAATGCAGAAAAAAGAACAAAGCAGTCTGAAAGTTCATTCACCTCCACTCCCAGAAAGGGGAAGCTGCCTCCACAGATACAAAATGAGCACCCCGGGAAGGCAGCTTCAGGGACAAGTGGCGTGCCAGGTTGGCACTCTGGACCCCAGGAAGAGCCCATGGCTATTGTGAATGGCAAAAGCAGCACAGGTTTTTGCTTGAAGGTAACTCCCTCCACATGGCAGACAACAGAGAGGATCTAGTGCGGTGCCTTCCCTAAGCCCCCAAGGTGCTTTCTGGGGTGCTTAAGTTTAAGACTCAGAACAACTAAAATCTGGCTTCACTTCAGGGTTCCCAGGATAGCACTTGTACAATGACTGAGAGACAGCGTAGGAAAAAGTTATGGCTGGGGAGTAGGCTAGCTCAAAAGCCCGGAGAGGCTTAGGCCCAAGCAGAGAAGGACAGAGGGCCCATGCTCCACGGTGAGAAGGCAGGCCAGGCTTGGGTTGCACACAGCGGTGGCTGGGTCTCAAAAGGCTGCTTGAAGTACTTGGCTCCCTCCTTGCCCTGCTTCCCACATCCAGCACAGATCTAAAGTCTGGTTGCTTTTCTCATCAATCAACAGGACCAAGGACACATCACAGCTTGGATAGTTGGAATAGCCTGGGTAAACAGGGAGACCTTTGGAAAAGAGAGATGCCACACAGCCCCTGGTCCTTGAAGCTAGGTAGAGAAACCAGGATTTGCCGAATGACAAAACTACAGATCCCGACAAGAAATCACTCGTTCAGAAATACAGAGGGAATATTTTTCTGCTTTTAAGCTCAGTTTTCTCTTTTTCTTCTTCACTGGATTATTGGGATATGAGGAATTTTCCATGATACTCTTTTCTCTAATTTTCCTCTTTTTTTTTTTTTTGACCTGCATATATTTCCCCTTTTTCCTTTATTTTATTTTTCTTGTTTGTTCTTTCGTATCACCTATCTCTACTTCTTCTTTTTTTTTTTTTTTGCGGGACTGGGGATTGAACTCAGGTCCTTGCATTTTCTAGGCAAGCACTTATTCTACTGAGCTATCTCCCCAGCCCCCACCTATCTCTACTTCTATCAGTACCCTGCTCCTTAATAGGATTCTTTGTATCAGTTTTGTCTTCTCCTTCTTATCTCCTATTCGTTAATTTTTGATGTTTTTCTTCTTTCATTCTCCCATCTAAAGACAGATGCTTTATCTTTAAGAGTACAATCACTGGGCTCAGCAGGATGGCTCAGTAGTATAAAGCGCCTGCAGGCAGCTGCAGGGACCACAGTTTGATCCCGGGCACCACATGCTGCGACAGCCTTGCCTTCAGGGCAGGCTGAGCCGGCCATAAAAATAAATAAACAAATAAAAGTACAATCACTGACTTTTCTTAACCATCACATCCAGTTTACCTTACTTCTACTTTCTATTCTGTTCTTTTTGTTTACCCACTATTCTTAAATTTCTAGGCCTCAGGATAAAGCCACTCTACCAGTGGCTTAAATGCAAACATTTCATACAAATATAAAACACCTTACCTACAAACTCTCAATTTACTACCATATCAGTTATACTATTATAGATCTCGCTCCTCTGGTACAGGGTACAAAATTAATAGTTACCACAGTTAGTCAATTTCTAAATTGTGCTTGATGCTATAGTTATTTCTAATTATGCTACTTTAGCTAGGATATCATCTATTGAAACCAGTTTTCTGCCTTCTGGAACAATAACCTCATCACAGCCCTTCAACAAAGAACTGTAGACTCCTAATTAACAGTGAAGGTAGGATATTTGAGCATACACAAATCAAGAACCTTCTACACACAGAAGACATCCCTGAAGAACAGAATGCTCCTAGGAAGGACTTTACAATAGTGATATAGCTACCTAATATAAAAAGGAACAAAGGTCAACACAGAAAACAAGTTAATAATATTTGAAATAAGAAATGGCAAGGTGCAGAATTAAGTTGCAGTCTCAGTTCTCTAGCCCAACCAGTACAAGTCCAGGAGACAACAAGTTAGAGTAGCATGGAAAACACACACCTAAAATTTCTGAAATGATACCAACTGAACTAAAGAAACAATTCCATGAGGGTATAGAGGAAGCCAGATCAAAAATGATATTTCAGGTAAAAGAGAAATGACAACATTCATAAAGGAAATGCTTGGCAAATCTAGAGTAGAGGTCAATGAAATTATTAGAGGACAACAGGGAAATGAAGAAAAGCATGATTGATCAATATAGGAAAAATTAGATTAAAATGGATTGAAACAGATGCTTAGTATATTAAAAATTCCATTGAAATCTAGTAAAACTATTTAAACAAAACTGAAGATAGGCGTTTAAAACCTGAAAACAGGATGTGGCTTTTGACTACAGAAGGAAAATCTTTTTTTTTTTTTTTTAAGTTTTTTTTTATTTATTTCTCTTAAACCTCATTTATTTGTTTGTGTTATGGCTGGCTCAGCCTGCCCTGGGGTGGGGGTGTGCAGCATGTGGTGCCAGGGATGGAGGAGCAGTCGCAGCACTTTAGACTACTGAGCCATCTCGCTGGCCCAGAAAATGTCTTAAAAATAACAAAAGATCAAGAAATAATAATTCAAAAGCTACATGTCCACAGCTTCTGACATTGTCAGTTCTGTGGATAATCCACTACTATTATGGGCTATTGGAGTACAATATAATTCTGGAAACATTAACAAAAGCAATAAGACAAGAGAGAGAAATAAAAGATTTTCATAGATGACATGATACTGTACATTGAAGACCTCAAAAACTTCACCAAAAGATTCCAAATTTAATACCAAATTCAGTACTGTAGCTAGATATAAAATCAACACTCAAAAATCAGTACCATGAGCCTGAGGAGATAACTCAATGGTCTAATGTGTGGCAAGTTCAAGATTCTGGGTTTCATCTCCAGCACCCCACGGTATGCTGTCTCCAGAATTCCGGATGCACCACACCATCTACCAAAACCAGGCATGGCAGCATACTCCTGTAATGCTAGTGCTGGGGAGGCTGAGACAGGAGGATCACTGAAGTCCCAGCTGTGTAGCAAGACCCTGAAATAAATAAATAAATAAATAAATAAATAAATAAATAAATAAATAAATAAATTTTTGAATAATCAATACCATACTTCATATGCAAACAATAAGCTCACTGACAGAGAAATCATGGAACCCACACACTTAACAATGGCATCTAAAAAATGAAATATTTAGGAATCAATTCAACAAAGAAAATAAATATCTATATAATGAAAATTACAGTCCCCTAAAAGTGGAGATCAAGGAGGATATCAGAAAATGTAAAATATCCCATATGTAGGAAGAACCAATATCGTGAAAATGGCTGTTTCTAAAACTGCTATGCAAATTTAATACAATTCTATCAAAATACAATGGCCATACCTCACAGAGTTACAGAAAAACATTCTGAAAACTCATTTGATACCAGAAGAGACCTAGAATACCAAAATTAATTCTGGGCAACAAAGGCAAGGCAGGAGGCATTGCAATCCCTCACTTGAAACTATGCTACAAAGCTATTGTGCTAAAATCAGGATGGCACTGGAAAAAAAAAACAGATCTGAGAATGAGTGGAACAGATAAGAAGTTCAGACATAAGTATAAACACAGTCAGCCATCTTATCTTCGACAAAGGAGCCAAAAAGTTTCACTGGATGAAACATAAGACTCCTTAATAAATTGTGCTGGAAAAACTGCCTTTCTTCATACTAAAGACTAAAACTAGACTCATGTCTATCACCATGCACTAAACTAAAGTAAATAATTGATCAAAGATCTAAAATATCAAAAAAGAAATAATAAATCTACTGGAAGATAAAGTAAGTAGAAATCTTAAAGATATCAGTATGGGCAGAGAGTTCATAAACCCTAAACTTCATGAGAAATACTTCAGAGATTCAGCAACTAGGATTTCATCTTATTAAAAAAAGTTTTGCACAACAAACAATATCACTAGCAGAGTGAAAAGGCAACCCACACTGTGGGAACAAATTTTAGCCAATTATCCCTCAGACAAAGGATTTGTGTCTAGAATGTATAAAGAATTGAAAAGATCAGATCCCCCAAATTCAAAGACCCAATAAATAAATGAGCATCTGGAATGAATACAGAATAAGGATAGGATAAAGAAATACAAATGGCAAATAAACGTATGAAAAATGTTAGACATCATTGGTCATTTGAAAAATTCAAATTAAACAACACTGAGCTTCCATCTCATCTCAGAAAAAATGACTATCACCTACAAGTCAACCAACAACAAATGCCATAGAGATTGAGGGGAAAAGGAACCCTTCTCCACTGTTGGTGGAAGTATAGACTGGTACAACCACTGTAAATCAGAATGGAGATTCCTCAAAAAACTAGGACTAGAAGCCGGGTGTGGTGGCTCACGCCTTTAATCCCAGCACTCGGGAGGCTGAGGCAGGAGGATCGGTGCGAGTTCGAGACCAGCCTGGGCTACAAAAGTGAGCTCAAGGCTAGCCTGAACTGCATAGCGAGACCCTGTCTCAAAAAGACAAAAAAAAAAAAAAAAAAAAAAAAAAAAAAAAAAAAAAAAAAAAAAAAAAAAAAAAAACTAGGACTAGAGATCCCATTCAACCTAGGCATTGCCTTCCTGGGTCTTTTTCCAGAAGAACTGAAAACGTCATGCCGCAGCAACATATACTTGCATCCATGCTTACAGCAGCACAATTTGTCATAGCTAAGTGGTGGAAACAACCCAAATGCAAATGCCTATCAACTATAGAATAGATAAAAAAGATGTTGTATTTTTATAAAACAGAGTACTACTCAGCTATAAAGAAAAATAAACCTGTAGCTTTCATAGGTAAATGGATGCAACTAGAAATCATACTAAGTGAAATAGATCAGATGCACTTGTCTGTCTAAATATCATATTGTCTCCCTCGTGTAAGAACCTGAAAAAGTAAATAGGATCTGAAAGGTACAATGGGAACTGTGAACAGGAAATTAAAACTAAACTGTTCCAAGGGAAGGAACAACTGAGATGAGAGAAAAGAGAAGCAAAAAGAAAGAAGCAAGGGGAAATATATATATATTAGTTTGAATAATTGCACTGCTGATTTCTGTCTGCCTATTGAAAGGAGCAGTTGATGCTTAAATTTTTATGACCTTCTTATTTTTTAATAAGTTTTGGTCCAATCTTCCAGGCTTATATCTGGTAACCTGAACAGTTATTTCATTTTTAAAAAATACAAAATATTGATAGAAAAAAACAGCATTTAAAAAGGTACTAGACTTCACTAAACAGTCATAGGAATTCAACAGTGGTTGCTGTACTACTCATTGCTCAGATTACCAAATGTAAATGTGTAAAGATTCAATTAAAGAAAGAAACAATAGGGGCTGAGAAGATAGCTCCATGGCACAAGTGCCTGCCTGGCAAAGTGCAGGGTCGAGAGTTCAAACTCCAGTCCTGCAATAAAAAAAAAGAAAGAAAGAAACAACAACAAATAACAAAGAAGTTATAAGAAATTCAAAAGAAGTAAAAATCAAAGTATAAAGAAAAAATTAAGCATGAACTGCTCCTTTTAAAAGACCAATAGAACTCGACAATACAATTATTCAAGCTATTCTGTACATATTCCTAGATGTGTCTTTTTCCCTTCTTTCCCTTGTTCTTTTCCTCATCCTGGCTTTTCCTTTCCATCGAACAATTTTATTCTCTCTCATGGTATCTGTTGTACCTTTCAGAGTTTAATTACCCTTTCAGGTTCTCACACTAGCACGACAATAGAAAAAAATTTAAAAGGGAAGGTGGCTAAGTGTGCTTGTAGTGGTGTCTACATCTTCTAATGTGTTCCATTGATCCTCAGGTCTTTTTTTTGCCAATACCATGCTAATTTTATCACAGTAGCTTTGTAGCATAATTTGAAGTCCAGAATTATGATGCCCCCTGTTTTCCTTTGTTATGTAAGATTGCTTTTGCTATTTTAGGTCACTTCTAGCTCCAGATCAATTTTAGGAATGTTTTTTTCCAGATTTGTGATGTATACTAAAGCTATTGTTTTTTGTTTTTGTTTTTGTTTTTGTTTTTTTGGCTTTTTGAGACAGGGTCTCACTATGCAGTTCAGGCTAGCCTTGAGCTCACTTTTGTAGCCCAGGCTGGTCTCGAACTCACACTGATCCTCCTGCCTCAGCCTCCCGAGTGCTGGGATTACAGGCATGCGCCACCACGCCCGGCCTAAAGCTATTTTTTTTTTTAAATGGCAGTGCAGTTAATCTGTATAACCACTTTGGGAGTGTGGTCATTTAACAATGTTGGTTCTTCCTATACAGGAGCAAAGAATATCTTTCCATTTTCTGAAGTCCTATTCAATCTTTTTTCAGAGTACTATAATATTCACTGTAAAAATCTTTACTTCCTTTGTGAGACTGATTCCTAAGTATTTCATTTTGGGTGGAGTTATTATGAAAGGAGTAGTTTCCATAAGTTCTCTCTCAGTATGTTCATTGTTTGTGTATAGAAATGTTATTGATTTTTAACTGTTGACTTTGTATCCTGCTATGCTATTGAACTTGGTTATTAAATCTACAAATCTCAGGCTAAGGAAAGAGCTCAGTAGAATAAATGCCTGCCTGGCAAGGACAAGGTCCTGTCTTCAATCCCTGGTACCAGAAAGAAAGGGAGAGAGGGAGAGAGAGAGAGAGAGAGAGAGAGAGAGAGAGTGAGAGAGAAAAGATATGACAAGACAAATCTACAAGTCTCAGTGGAGTTTTTGAGGTCTTCAACACTTCAACATATGGTACCGTATCATCTGCAAAGAATGATAATTTCAATTCTTTCTTTGCAGTCATTATTCCTTTTATTTCTTTCTCTTGTCTAATTGCTCTGGCTAAAGTTTCCAAAAGTGGGGCTGGAGAGATAATTCAGGGGCACAAGTGCCTGCCTGGCAAGTGCAAGGTCCTGAGTTCGATCCCCGGTTCCGCAAAAAATAAAATAAATAAAAAATAAAAATAAAGTTTCCAGAAGTATGTTGAACAGGAATGGTCACAGTGGACATCCTTGTCCTGTCCTTGATTTTAAAGTGAAGGCTTTCAGTTTTTGTTCCATAAGTATGTTTTCTGTTAGTTTGTCATAGATGGCTTTTATCAGGTTGAGGTAAAGACCGTCTATTCCAACTTTCTGTGCTATTTTCACCATGAATGAGTGTTAGACTTTGTTAAAAGCTTTTTCTACTTCTATGAAGATGATTACGTGATTTTTGTCCTTGGCTCTCTTGATGTGGTGAATGGCATTTATGATTTTGCATATTTTAAACCATTCTTGCATTCCTGGGATCAATCCCACTTGGTTGTGATATTTAATCTTAATGACTGGATGCATTATGTTTGCTAGTTTTTATGTTTACCTATATTTTCATTAGGAAAATTGGCCTGTAACTCTTTTTCGTTGAGTCCTTCTCTAGCTTTGGTGTCAGAGCAATACTTGGTTCGCTGAATGAGTTTGGGAGAATTGCTTCCCTTTAATGTTATTAAGTTTGAGAAGACTTGGCATTAAGTTCTCCCTAAATTTCTTGTAGCTGTGAATCCATCCGGACCTGGACTTTTCTTTGTTGGCAAGTTTCTAATTACATTTTAAATTTCATTCACTGATGTCTTCTTGATTTAGCTTTGGTAATTCATACGTACCTAGGAATCTGTCTATACCTTCTGTATTTTCCATTCTGTGAGCATAAAAATTTTCAAAATTATTGACAATCTTTTGAATTTCTATGGTGTCTATAGTGATTTCACCTTTTTCATTCCTCATTGCATGAATTAGATTTTTTTTCTTTCCTTTCCTGATGAGGTTGGCTAGGAATTTATCAATTTTATTTATTTTTTTCAGAGAACTTACTCTCCTGCTGTTCAACTCATTAGTTCCTTGTATTTTTTAATTTCTGCTCTGATTTTCTAATTTCCTGCCTTCTTTGAGCTTTGGACTTGACTTGCTTTTCGTTTTCTAGGAGTTGGAGATGCAGCATAAGATTGTTTATTTGGGCTTATTCTGTTCTCCTGATGTGAGAATTTATCACTATAAATTTCCCTCTTATGACCCCTCTTATTGCATCCAACAGGTTCCAGTAAGTTTATCTGAATTTTTGTTAGATTTTAACATTGGCAGACTGGACTTGTTGGCACACGCATCCAACAGGTTCCAGTAAGTTTACCTGAATTTTTGTTAGATTTTAACATTGGCAGACTGGACTTGTTGGCACACGCCTATAATCCCAGTACTTTGGGAGGCTGAAAGCAGGAGGACCAATATGAGTCTGATCTGCATAGTAAGACCGTGTAGACCCTGTATCCCCTAACCTAAACGCATTAACAAAAGAAGAATATTGTTTAATTTCTTCTTTAATTTCATCCATGACCCACTGATTATTCAAGAGGGTATTATTTAGTTTCCTTGTGTTTACAGATCTTTTGCTATTTTTCTTGTGAATAATTTCCAATGTTGTTGTACCACAGTCAGATAATATGCATAGGATAAATTTCAATTCTTTTGCATTTACTTAAGCATATTCTATGTGTTAGCACATGGTCTATTTTGGAGAATTTCCAAAGTGCAGCTAAGAAAAATGTGTTTTCTGACCCTGTTAGATGGAACACTCTGTAAAAGTCTACTAAGTCCGTTTCTTCACAAGTTTGATTTAGTTCTGTTTTTATTTATTTATTTATTTATTCATTCATTCATTCATTCATTCATTCATTCATTTTGCCAGCTCAGCCCACCTTAAGAGCAGGGCTGTCATGGTGTGTGATGTCAGAGATCGAACTGCAGACCCCTGTGCCTGCCTAAACTTGCCTAAGTAGGCTCTTTAGACTGCTGAGCTATGTTGCTGGCCAGTTCGGTTATATCTTTGCTCATCTGGAGCATGGTTGATCCATCCCTTTGTGTCAATGGGGTGTAAAAGTCCCCCACTACAATTACATTATTGCTCATTAGATTTTTCATGTCAGTTAATATTTGTCTTATATAGTTGGGTGCTCCTACATTGGGTGCATAAGTATTTATAACTGCTATCTTTCCTTCTTGCAATGTTCCCCTAATAAGTATGCAGTGGCCTTCTTTGTCTTTTTTAATCACAAGTTTGATTTGAAGTTGACATTGTCAGCAACCAAAAGAGCTACCCCTGATTTTTTTTGGGTTCATATCACATGGAATATTGTTTTTATCCTTTCATATTCAATCTATGAATTTCTTTTTGAGTTAAATGTGTTTCTTGCATTTAGTATATAGTTGAATTTTGTTTCTTTATCCACTCTGCAAATCGGCTTCTTTTGATGGGTGAATTGAGGCAGTTCATATTGATAGTTATTTTTTGTTTTTTTGATGATGACAATGACAGCGATGACAACGACAACCCGCTCAGCCTGCCCTGGAGGGGGGAGGGGTGCTGGCACAGCATGTGGTGCTGGGGAGCTAACCGCCGTCCCTGTGGTTGCCTAAACTTTCCTAAGCAGGTACTTTAGGCCGCTGAACCATCTCGCCAGCCCCTACGCTGATAGTTATTATTGATATGTATTGGCCTACATTTGCCATGTGGCTTTCCTACTGTAGGATCCCTACTTTTCCCCTTTTGTCAATTATTTGCTTAGTTGGTGGTTGTCTTCTGCTATTGTTGAAGTAGTGGTCATCTTTGTCTCTTTCTAAAATACCTGTCAGTACTCTTTGTAGGGTTGCTTTGGTTGTCATGAGTTTCTTCAGCTGTCGTCATGGAAGTATCTAATCTTTCAATTAAGTTTGATAGATAGTTTTGCAGGACACATCAATCTGGATTGTAAGTTGTTTTCTTTCAGGACCTAAAATATCTCACTCAAGCTCTTTGTGATTGATAGTCTGTGTTGAGAAATCTGCTGTGATTCTGATTGGCTTTCAATTATAGGTGATTTGTTTAGTCTCTCTAATGGCTTTTAATAGTCTGTTCTTTTGCTCAGCTTATGGGATCTTGATTAATATGTGCCTGGTGATGATTTATTTTGATTATGGTTAATTGGAGTTAAATATGCCTCAGTTACCTATACAACAGATTCTTTTTTCATACTTGAGAAAATTTCCATTATTACTTCTGCAAAAACTCTTTTTATGTCATTTGTGTTGACTCAAGCTGTTTTGTTGATACTTATTAGTCTTACAATTTTTTTTACATGATCTTGCAGTTGTATTGTTATTTCCTGGTTTCTCATTATTTTTAAGAGATGTTTTCTTTCATGTTCACTGGCTGCAATGCTATCTTCAGGGTGTGAAATTAGATCTGCTGTTTCATTCAAGTGGATTTGCCAGCTTTATGGAATGTTTAATATACTGAATATCTTTTTAAATCTGTTTCATGCATTTTAATTCTTTCCTGTATTGTTCATTCAATGTTTCCACCATTTTCATATTCCCTTCTATTTTTTTTCTGTTCTTCCCAAGGTATATCGAGTAATTCTTTTATGATTATTGCCATTTCCTTTTTCTACATGAGAGATTATTTCTGATCTAATGTCCTCAGTAGCCTGATGGAGTTGTTTCTTTACTTCAGACTTTCCAGGTTTCTGACATCCAAGTTCTACATCCTTGTCTCCTGGACTTGTTTTGGGTGTGCTAGAGGTCTGCAATTGCCTTTTGTTTCTTCCTTTTGTCATTTTTTGTAGTGTTGTTAGATGGGCAGGTTTCAGGTCAGGAGGGCTGCCAGGATGTTAGGACGGCTGGGTAGGCTCACTAAATCTTATTCAGTGTGGGGTTCAATGTGATTTCTTCATCATTAAGGAGAGATCACTAGCCACAGCTCAAAAAGGATCTAATAATGGTAAGTACAGGCCAAAGTCATCCAAGGCTCTCTCAATGGTGCATTGGCTCAGGGTGGTGCTCCCCACGGATCATGCAGTTCGCAGTAGTAGTCATGTCTCCATGGTGGTCTTCAGGCTGACAATGGGCAGCTGGGTTCAGCAGAACTCTGCCTGGAATGCTAGGGGATGGAGCTAGCTTATCTAGTTTCTCTAGCAGTCGTTAGGGTGCTGAAGGGTAGCCAGACTCAGAAGAATGACTGGGTAGGCAGGGCTCCTGAACAGTCATTTGAAGACAATAATATGCACTATAATAACCATTGTTGAATTCCTACCATTTTGTGTAGTGAAATTCTGTATTATACTACTTTTTAAATTATTTTTCGCATTGTTTTAAAAAGAATCCTGACCTGCACACAATATTTTGGAATTTATATCTTTCATTGAAAATACAGTTTTCAAGCCGGGCCTGGTGGCGCACGCCTGTAATCCCAGCACTTGGGAGGCTGAGACAGGAGGATAGCTGTGAGTTCGAGACCAGCCTGGGCTACAAAAGTGAGCTCAAGGCCAGCCTGAACTGCACAGGGAGACCCTGTCTCAAAAAGACAAAAAAAAAAAAAAAAAAGAAAATACAGTTTTCAGGGACTGGGGAGATAGCTCTGTGGCACTGACCCCCGGCCCTGCAAAAAAATAAAATAAAATAAAATAAATACAATTTTTGTAGTGTAAATTTAGAAAGTTAGCATGCAAAATAACAAGTTAAGTATGTTGCAAAAAGTCATATTCACTCTTACAGTACTAAGCTTTATGATTAGCTCATGAGAGAACTGTATTTCTGAGTCACCACTTATATGTCCCTTTATTGAAAAAAATTATAAAAGTAGAATGAAAGATGGCAAGGTTTTGTAGGAGATAACTGGTATTTGAAGGAATGTTTTGCAAATAGTATGAGAAAATACACTTCCCAGGCCAAAGGAGAAGATAAATTCAAATACAATTATGTCGTTACAAAATTTCAAGGACAGACCATTCCAAAAGTATGAGATTGGAATGTGTAAACAAGATTGTTTACAGATAACATTTAGAACAGAAAAGATGACCTTTTATGAATTGTCTTTAGTTTACCTGCTTTGGAATAGGGTAGCTGAGGTATCCAGTGAGGCTAGGATTTCAAAGGCTTACAGTACAGTCTCTAATCCTTTACTGCCACCTATAGGCTCAATTTGCAAAGTGTTCGCTTAAAGCACTTTGTGAAGTGTCCTGGTCTAAAATTAACATGTTCAGCCCTGAATTATACTTTGCCTTTGGGTTTTTTTTGTTTGTTTGTTTGTTTGTTTGTTTTGTTGTTGTTTTTGTCTTTTTCAGACAGGGTCTCACTATGCAGTTGAGGCTGGCCTTGAGCTCACGTTTGTAGCCCAGGCTGGTCTCGAACTCACACCAACCCTCCTGCCTCAGCCTCCCGAGTGCTGGGATTACAGGCATGAGCCACCACGCCCGGCTTGCCTTTGGGGTTTGATTCAACAAATTGAATAACTTTCTAGAAGGAAATTTATAAGTTTTTTTAATGCTTAGGTATATTATGTCAGTAACTCCATATCTAGGAAATGATGAGAAACAAAGATGAATGTATAAGAACAGTTAACTGGGATGAAAAAGGACAGTAGAGAGAGGGAATAGATTTTTTTGTATGAATGCAGGATGGCTTGGATAATTTTACTGATGCTTTCTGCTGGTCTACAGAGGGGAGTGGTTGTTTCTTAAATTTTTTTCTTGCCCTTTTCAACTTCTTATAATTTTTTTCTCCCCAGTTTTGCATGCTTATATCTGGTAATATGAATGACTAATTTGAAGACAACATTATGCAATGCAGCAACCATTGTCAAAGAAAATAGTATTCATTACACTATCATCTTAAAGAGCTTATGGTATAAATGATTAGTAATATGTCTACTTGATAAAATATGATGCATCCAGTTTTTGTTCTGTTTTTTGCCACACCAGGCATTGAACTCAGGACCTTGCGCTTGCCAGGAAAGCACTTATTCTTCTGAACCATCTCTCCAGCCCCTTGTGCATTCAATTTTAAAATGTGTCAAAAGAAAGAAAAGTACTTTTCATTATAATCTATAGTTGTTCTTTTGAAAAGATGTTAGAAAGGCTATCAAAAATCTCAGGAACAGATGAGATAGCTCAGTGGACTAAGCACCTGCTTTGGCAGGCATAGGGACCAGGGTTTGATGCCTGGCGCTACAAGCTACACTGGACCCATACCCAGGCATGCTGAGCCACACCAAGTCTGGGCGTGGTGGCCCATGCCTGCAATCCCAGTGCTGGGGAGGCTGAAAATAGGAGGATCACTATGAGTCTGAGCCGTGTAGTGAGACCCTGTACCAAGAACATAAAACAAACAAATAAATAAATAAACAAACAAATCTCAGGAGCACATATGGCTTTACACATACATATAAACCAAAACAATAACCTTCAAAGCTAAACAGCTATGTGCCTTAAAAATAAAATCTACATATATGCTGGGAGAAATTATTTGGCATCAAAATAAATGATATAAAATTCTTATTTTGTAAGGAATACACAAGTGTCCTGATGGAAACTCCTTCTTTCCAAACTGAAACATAGTGCACACTGGGTTTTCTTTTCTTTTCTTTTTTTGACATATCAGTTAGTTAACTAGGTTCCTAGTAAGAAATTATGTACACTAATTTATGAGGATAAACTCCATTTGTCAAAGCAAAAAACAGATTGCAGGTAGCCCTGGAGCTGAGGAACAGCTTTGATTTTTGCTAAAATCTGTGAGTCCACTGCTTTCTGATCCACCTTGCACTGCTCTGAAACCTGGTATCTCTCTTTCTCAGTATCAAAGATCTCACCCTCCTAATGTGTGGGTTTCCGCAGCTTCTTCTTCTTGAAGTACTCATCAGTGAGGTGCTTGGGGATTTTCACTTTACTGATAGCAATTTTTGCAGAGGCAGCAAGGACAAATTTCTGGTGTGTTCTTCACAGAGGAGCACGATTAAGGCTAGGAGACCCAGTCACAAGTAGCAAGCCACTGGCCAACTGCTTCAGGAAGACCACTCCCTTGCCTCTGTTATGCCCGGTGAGGATGATCAAGATGGTGCCAGGAGTGATGCTAGCTCAAAGTTTCCTCACATCCTGACTAAAGGGTTTTTTGCAGTGGTTC
This sequence comes from Myocastor coypus, assembly GCA_004027025.1. Lineage (NCBI taxonomy): Eukaryota > Metazoa > Chordata > Mammalia > Rodentia > Myocastoridae > Myocastor > Myocastor coypus. Next base: position 10,840 of record PVJA010026114.1, on the reverse strand, counting down.
AAGAGCTTTCGGGGCACATTTTCAGTAGGGTAGTATCTAGGCATTTTCCGAAGCTTAACCACCTGAGTACCCCCATTCTTGTCCCCACCAACTGGCTTTGTGATGGTAGCAAGAACTTTCTCCCTTTTCTTCTCAACCTTTGATTTAGCAGCTGTGTATTTTCTCTTGTACAAAGCCTTTCTGGAATATATAGCAGATCAGAAGTATCTACCAATTCCTCTAACCAGGACGGGATTTCAGCGGCAGTGGGGCTGCCCCTTCTTGGACTTTTTTTTTAGCCTTCTTCGCTTTACCCTTTTTACCAACATCACTGGTAGAGGCCTTCTTGGCTTTGGGTTTCTTCTCTTTAGTGCCTGGCTTCTCAGTTTCTTCACCTGCCATCTTGCAAGATGGGAAAGAGCACACTATGTTTTCTTCCTGATCTACATGGTTCCAGCTACCAAAGGGAGCCCACTCTCTCTATGAGGACTTGGGATTCTACCTATTGCTATCCACTCCAGAACTTCACACCATCTGCTGTATCTTTTCTTCTGCTTTGATTACTAATCCTCTCTTTCTCTCTCTCTCTCCCTCCTCCCTCCCTGTCACTGTCCCAGAGCAATATTTTCCACCAGCTTTAAACAAAACATGGAAGGATTTCTTCACTGGACTCCTTATCTTCCATTTCACTTCCAGAAACATAGAGCCCTATCACTACTTCACAGTTCTGTTTTATTTGTTACTGCAATTTTCAAACCTCTCCCCCAACCCTAAACCCACTCCATCATTGGGTGCACGTTCCCGTTACCCCATCAAAACCTTTTTCTGTAGAGTAACTAATAATCTCTGTGTTGTCAAATTCAAACCTGTTATAAAGTACCACCAGTAGTCGACATTCACTGCCTTTGGTTTTCTTCCCCTCTTCTCAGGCTCTAGCTGTTTCTTCTGTTGTTCATTCTCTCTCTTTTTGTTAGCCATTAAACATCATATTTCAATCTTTGATATTCTTACTCTGTAATCTTTCTCTATGCAATTTCCCCATAGCTATAGTTCAGTAACTGCATATGTAGCTATATGCAAGTAAATTAATTTGAATAAAAAGCTGTGTGCCAAAAGGCTAATTCCTTGTCTAGTATCTTCCTCCAAATTCCAGGAAAATGTGCACACGTGCGCGTGCACACACACACACATGCATGCACGCACGCACACACGCACGCACAGTATGGCCTAATCGTCACCTCCCTAAGATATCTCAGTCGTTATTTAACAAAAACTTCTTGATTTCCTCTTCGTAATTTACTTTTTCAGTGCTGTCTTTCACTTCTATAACGTCCTCACCATCCATCTAGTTATGCAAACCAAGTCCTAAAAGGCATTCTTAAGGCTTCCCTCTGCTCTTATTTAATCCATCTTCGAGCTCTAATTCTACCTTCTAACTTGCAAGTCTATCTTGTATCTATTTCCACTATAATATTGATCTAGGTCATTATTATCGCTTGTCTGCCATAAGTTCTACTTTATTAGTCTCTATTGTTCTATTTCCTCTTTCAGAGTCTGTATACCTTTTATTTACTTCCTTACCTAACTGCACTTGCAAGAATTTCCGTATGAAGTTGAGCAGGAATAGTAAGATAGTTTTGCTTGTTCTTGATCTCGGTGGAAATCTTTCCAATTTCACACCGCTGAACATGATGTTAGCTGCTATTTCTTTAGAATTTTTTTTTACCAAGTGAAGGAATTTCTCCTTTGCCATTTTGTGGGGAGTTCTTTTTTTTTTTTTGCCTTTTTGAGACAGGGTCTCTCTATGCAGCTCAGGCTGGCCTTGAGCTCACTTTTGTAGCCCAGGCTAGTCTCGAACTTGCACTGATCCTTCTGCCTCAGCCTCCCAAGTGCTGAGATCACAGGCACGTGCCACCATTCCCAGCTTGTGGGGAGTTCTTATTATAAATGAGTGGCGAATTTTGTCAAACACCTTTCCTTTATCACTTGATTAGATAATGGTTTTCCTTCTTTAAATCCCACTTTATTGTGATGCATAATTCTTTTTTGTGTTATTATACCTGCTGGAGATTTTTGGTTAAAGGGAATTACAACTTGAGGAATTTGCTTTTATTTGCGTGCTGCTGCATGCAGTACTGTAATGTGTAACTAAACATAAAACTGCAGTACTATACAGCACAATCAGCAGAACTAACAGTATTGTATAAACAAGATATACCATACAATAAATGACACTGAGACATTATAAGCAAGAGGTACAGGATTGTGCAAGAAAAAAAGACCAGTTGTAAGTCTTAGTGGTGGATTGTAAGTCTGAACAGTTGTCAGACAGATTGGTCTTTAAACAAGGAACATCTGTGTTGGAAACAAGGCAGTTTGAGGAAGGGGTAGATAGATGGATCTTTAGGAATAATTATCCATTTTTGTGCTTTATGTTATGTTATGCTCCCCAGGAAGCATTTGCTAAACCAAAGGCACTAAACATTCAGCTTGTCTACAAAATAGAGAAACTTAATCTACAGAGTCAATGGCCTGTGTCCTTATCACTTCTTAACAGGCTGTTATGGTTTATGTCTAGTTGTTCCCCTCAAAGCCTCATGTAGTCATTGGGCAGGGACTTCTATAGATTGAGACTTGACTCATTGAGTCACCAGGATTATGTGTTTTAGTACTGATGGGATTATCGGTCTGAGTAGGGATGGGACTGGGTGTAGTCTAGGGCGGATATCCTATCTCTTGCAGAGAGCCTGATAGGAATATAAAGAGACAGAGAGACAGACTAGAGCTGTTGCTCTAGGCTGCCCTGTTTGGTTGGCTACCTCTGCCATCATTTTGTTGCTGTTACACCGCCATGAACTGGATGCTCTCTGCCCTGTTCCACTCAGCCTTGGGCCAGCCAAACATGTATTGAAACCTCCACAAACTGTGAGCTAAGTAAACCTTTCCTTCCTTCATTTTGAGTGTCAGGTATTTGTCCCAGCAATGGGTAAAAAGTAACTAAGACACAGGCCCTGGAATAAATTGTCCATGATGATAAGTTTGGAGGTCCTATATTCAATAGCAGGAGTTGAGCATAGATGCTACCATTGCTTGCTGAGTCTGTTTTGGTATAACATCATGTCACAGATTGGATGATTTATAAGGAAAGTAAACTTGTTTCTTGTAGTTCAGGAAGGTGGGAATTTCAAGGTCAGTATGTGAGGATTAAATGAGGCTCTTGGTGCTGTGCAATCCCACTGGGAAAGGCAATAGGGCAAGAGGGAGGAGGGGCAGAGGGCAGACTTGGTATTATAAGAAGCCTACTGCCAGGCATGGTGGCACACACCTGTAATCCCAGCACTTGGGAGGCTGAGGCAGGAGAATCAGTGTGAGTTCAAGACCAGCCTGGGCTACAAAAGTGAGCTCAAAGTCAGACTCAACTGCATAGCAAGACCCTGTCTCAAAAAGACAAAAAAAAAAAAAACCTACGGTCATAATATAATAATAACCAGCCCTATGAGAATTACAGAGTTCCTATATTCATGAAGGCAGACCCCTTTATTACATAATCATCATGTATTACATTGTGCCTCTTAATTCTGTTGCATTGAAGATTAAGTTAGTATCAGGAAGAAAGGAGAGTTCATTACTATGGATCCTATTCATATTAAAAAGATGGCAAATACCATGAATAACGCTATCAGCACAAATATGAAATCTTAGGTGAAATGGATCAACTGCTTGAGCGACACAAATCAGCAAAACTCACACAAGAAGGAATAGTCTGGTTGGCTTCCCTGTTAAAGATACCAAATTATTAACTTCTTCCAGGACAGTAAAATAAACACTTGCCTGGCAAACACAGGGTCCTGAGTTCAATCCCCAGTACTGGAAAAAATAAAAAATAAAAAGGTTTCAAAGACACAAGAGTGATGATTATACTACATCCCCACTCAATGCGCTCTACCTAGCAAGTGCAGAAGAGTGAGTTGTCTTAACCAGGTCATGAATCCAGTGATGGCTGCAATACATGTGGTTACATTGCATCAGGGAATGAACCCAACACCAATATTCAATACGCAGCTGTTGATCTGACAGGTACCTTTCCTTATGTGCTTATTCATAAGGTCCACCAGAAACAATTTGCTTTCAGCTAACAAGATTAGCAGTAGACCCTCACCGTCCTGCCTAAGAGATATATCAATGTCTCAGCTAACTTAGCTCGCAGGCAAGTTAATCACCTCTCCCTTCTTCAACATCACTGGTCCATAACAGTGTTGAAATTGTGTTGATTGGTCCTAGTGAGCAAGAAATAGAAACCACTCTGGATTCGTTGGTAAAATATTCACATGTCAGAAGATGGGAGGTAAATCCAAAAGAAATTCAGGGACTCTAGTGGTTGATGGATTGTGTCAACTCAAAAAGTTAAAGGCCTGACTAAGTTGGCTCAGCAATCCCTAGGATGTGGATGCCCCCACTCTAGAGTGACTCATCACTTAAAGGATATAAAAAGGCATTGAGGAGGGATGGAGTGTTCCATTTCCTTCAGAAGAGCTCCAGTCTTCGCGGTCAGCTTGGACATCATCTCCTGGCTTCCAGTGCAGACGCTTCAGCCTCTACCTCGGATCCTTCAGTCTTCTGGGTGAGAGTCATAAGCCTTCCTCTACAGACTCATATGGATTACTGCAGTGAGCTTCAGACCTTGGACTGAATCTTTCAGTTCCAGTGTGCACAAGAAGACTCAGCATGCTTCCTCATCCTAATCTGTGGCTGGCCATCATAACCCAATCTTGTAATATAACACAGTTTGCACATCTTGTGTTATATTTGTTCTTCTAGTAAAACCCTGACTGATACAGGGACCTTCAATCTCAGTGAAATGTCTAGGGGTCCTGAGTATGAGTTGTAGCAAGATAGTTATATCTTATCATCTAAGTTATTGCATCTTACCCTTCCTACAAAAAAGGGGAGGGGCACAATGCTTCATAGACCTTTTACAATTTTAAAGGCAACATATTTTTTATTTGATGTATAACTCAGGTCCATTTACCAAGTGATGGTAAGAATGAAAGGCTGCTAGCTACCAGTGGGGCACAGAACACAAAGAAGGTCTGTAACAGGGCAAGACAAACGTGCAAACTGCTCTGCTACTTGGGCCATATCCACCAGATCACTGGGGTGGCAGTGGCAGACAGAAGTGTTCTGGCAGGCATTATGTGCCAAACACAGTATATATCCTTAGGAGCTAGGCCTGGACATCCTCCAAAGATAACAACTACCCTTCTGAGAAACAGCTCTGGGCTTTCTCCTGTGTCTCAGTAAAGCCTGAATAATTAACCATGTGTCACTAAATTACCATGTGACTTCAGTTGTGCATCATGAATTGGATGTTACCTGACTAAATAAACCACAAATTTGGTTACACACAACAACAGTTCATCATTAAACGGAAATTGTATATACAGGGCCAGCCCCAGGCAGACCCTGACAGCACAAGAAAGTTACTCCAGAAAAGTGGTTCTGACGTCTATTTTCCATGCTTCTTCTACACGTCTCTCCTAGGCTGCCCCTTTGATAGCTTCGTGCAAAGTTCTCTACAATCAGTTCACAAGGTACAGAAGATTCAGGCCTGATTTACAAATTCTTCTGCACGGCACACAAGCGTCATCCAAAATAGAAAGCTGCAATGCTATGGCCTCTTCTGGGACATACCTGAAGGAGTGGTGAAGGAAAGTCTTTCCAGTAGGCAGTACATGCAGCACTTGATTTTCATTCTGCTTGGAAGAAGAGGCCAAACATGGAATTGTATGCCGAATTCATGGGCTGTGTGTGGCCAATAGTTTGACTGAATGATCAATGACTTATAAGGAACATGAGGAGAAAACTGGTGACAAAGAAACTTTGGAAAGAGGGAAAAATGTGACAATCTTTGTATCATATGAATGATCAACAAACAGCAACTTTAGAAGAGAAGAATCTTAATGAGCAAGTAATTAAATGACAATTGGAGTTTTTCCTCAGCTGCCCCATCATCGCCCAGTAGGATCGTGAACAGAATGTCTATAATAGGAAGGAGAGAGGTTATGCATGGGTTCAGTAGTATGAATTTCTGCTCACTGGTGCTGCCAGACATAGGACCACACCTACATCCCCTGTCAGCCAGCATCTCTGTGAGTTCAAGGCCAGCCTGGACTACATAACAAGACCCTGTCCCAAAAAGAAAAAGAAAAAAGATTAAACTGTCTCATTGTTATTTATTTTTATTTTTTATTTATTAATTTCAATCAGAAAGAAATAGCAATGAAAGTTTCAAAGCATGTCAGTAGGACAGCCACAATAATGAATACAATGCATATTGTTGTCTTCATAGTAGTTGTTCAGAGTACAAGATACAGACATAAATTTTCTAACCACTGTTGGTACAAATATTTCTTCTCACTGAACTAAGAGAAGTAGTTGTATGTATAGTCCAATATTCCATAATAGTAATGGGTTATCAGAAGAACTGGCAATGTTGGAAGCTGTTGGCTTCTTTTACGGCTCAGCATACTAACCTGGCTTTACTCTTTATGCCTCATGGTTAAACTTTTCTGCTGGATGGTTAAGGCCAAGTTAAAGCAAGACCTATACAACAAAACACATAACTTTTGTATCTGACAAGATCAGTCAAATTCCCTCAGGATTTACCTTGAAACCATGTACTGCATTTTGTAGAACTTTTATCAGTGTCAGCCATCTGGATGAGTCATGGCCATTGCTTTACCAGTATGCTCTCTGTGAAAGCCTGAGAGAATATTTTCTTTCTAGGTGACTCTCCTCAGGCACACTATCATTGATCCTTTTCTCTTGTGGCCCCATATTCTCTTTGATCAGAAAATTTGGGACATCACTGAGTTATAGAATGTTGCAGTGTAGATTCTCTTATGTCCTGAGTCCTCATTTGACCTAGAGGAGCTAGGGCCAAAATATTGGCTATCTTTGTGGCCCTTCTTTTTCTATAATTTTTTGGTCTGCAAATTTAAGTTGTTAACCCTCCAGAAGAGAAGCTTAGTGATACTATTACTCTATAACATAGGCACTTGAGCTTAACATGACTGTCTTTCTGAATATCAAATGGCTTAAACTTAACATGGAATCAGTATTTTCTATCAGTGATTGATATTCGAATAAATCCCTATAGAATATGACAAAAAAAAAGTCACACATTTTTACACAGAAATTTAAAAATCTAACCATATATAAAATTATAGCAGGTAGCCAGGCGTGGTGGCGCACGCCTGTAATCCCAGCACTCGGGAGGCTGAGGCAGAAGGATCGGTGTGAGTTCGAGACCAGCCTGGGCTACAAAACTGAGCTCAAGGCCAGCCTGAACTGCATAGTGAGACCCTGTCTCAAAAAGACAAAAAAAATAAAAATAAAATAAAATAAAATTATAGCAGGTCAATCCTATGACATTTTTCCTTGTCTCTAATTCTCTTTTATTTCCCATTTTTTAAACAAACATACACTTGAGAGAGAGTATAGCAATAATTGATATGATATTAGAGGCAGCATACATCTAAAAGACCAGAATGAAAGGCATTCCAAGCATGGTTTTAATATTACATGTTGTTATCCTCAGTGTAAATAAAACCTGTTGGCAATACTTAGGACCATTGTCTAATTCATCCTGTGTATATATATAAGTGCGTGGCTTTATCCTTGCCTCGTTGCTATTTTTTTCACGTTAGTATTAATAAAAATATTTTTTTAAACAAACTCAGTTACCACATCACCTAGCTGGCAATATTTTTCAGAGCTTATCCAAGGGTCAAGATTGGTCATGCTCAGACTGACAGGAATATTCCATCAGGAAGTACAATTAATTCAAGAAACTGGAAGTTAATTAAGAATTCTACCCTGCCACATTGGCTTTAATATGTTTTTGAATAGAAAGGCAAAGAAAGGAGTTATAGTGTTGATGACTGATCTAGGCTGCCAGTTGAAAGCTGGAGTACTTTAGGGCCAGCTGAATAGCTCAGTGGACCAGGGTTGATCCCCAGCACACCCTGGTGACCTCATCCCCAGGGCACTCTGAGATGGCAGTTGAGACTGGATGTGGTGGCATGGGACCATAATTCCAGAGCTTGGGAGTTTATAAACAGGAGGATCACTAGGAGTCCAATCTGTGTAGGGAGATCCCATAGGACCTATGCTAAAAATAGAAAGTTGGACTATTTTGGAAGTTAGAAAGAATATGCCTTAAATATAGGAAATCTCTTAGGATTAACATACCCTGTATTCAGAAGATTACTATGAGTTGGATCTATGTAGTGAGATACTGTAGACCCCGTACTAAATATATTTTTAAAATATATCTTATGATTAAATAAAACTACAATAACCTAAACAAAGACAACAACTAATGGCCAAGATCCTTCAGGAATGAGTTTATATCACCCTCTCAGATAAGGAAGCACAACTTTCTGAAGTGCTCCCTGAAGCCAAAGAAAGCTAGGTAGCAGCAAAAGGTTTGTATAAATACAGTGTTGCCTCAGTGCACAAACCTAACTTATTCCACAGTTCTGATCTCAAACCAAATTGATGGAGAACCAAATCAAATTTCCCCATCACGTTCTAATCCCTACAAATGTGGTTATGAACCAATTTTGATCATAAACTGAACCAAATTTTCCCACAGGTTCAATGTAAATAAGTTTAACCTCTTCAGAACCATATGTGTTTTTAACCCCAAAAATAGGAAAGTGCAGCACAATACAGTATGAAGAGAGAGAATACTAACCTCACTTATGTCATCATTACTCGGCACATTCTTCTCACCCTCATTACAACTTTGTACTTTCTTACCAGAATTCTTGCATTGTACTTTCTTTGGAGCCATGCGGGATTGGACAAGACTGTGTAGGGATCCACTGATCTTACTGTGAACGGTTCTACTAGGAAGACGTGGTGACAGGAATGAGAAAGAAGATGAGAAGACAAAAGCAGAGCTAGTGGTCGCTAGTCTGCCTGATGGGCAAAACTAACTCAACTCACAACAAACCGATCCTTTATTTATACTTTTGCAAAATTGGTAAGCCATGATGCAAGGTTGTCTAGCAACTAATAGCTGATGTGAACCACACAGGATGTTTTTCTCAGGACTCAGGTAGCTTGTTTGCTTCAGGCATTGAGGCCCAGTCCCACCTACACACAGCTGATCAATTTCCTAGCTTCCTGTGGCTCCCAACAAGACGATACAGAACTGTATGTGCTAAAAAGCACACAAAAAAGCTTCACTGCAAGTGTGCACAGATCTGTGTGTGACCTTGATCTCCAACAGAAGAAACCACTAGGTCACATATCAGAAGAGGGAAGAAGGCTGTATTCACAATCATTAGGGAAAGATAGCTGTGGTCATATTCATCACTAGATATAGAACTCATGAAGGAAAGCTAAATTTTGCAAATACTTCTAGTATCTGTGTACCTAGGTAGTACAGTACCAACTATGAGCACAGCACCAATTGCAGAAATAAAACCTATTATTATCTTGAACATTTCCTATGTTGCTATAAACGTATGTCTTTTTTTTCCTTTCTTCTTGTCTTATTGTTATAGAAGATACACTGACATTAATACTTAAGTATTGTTGTTAACATCATTGTATGGAAGTTACAGTATTTCATAAAGAAGAAAAAACTTCACCTGAGAACTTTGCCTCCTGGAGAAAAGGTTTGCTAATAACCAGGATAATTTTATCATGCTAGGTAAAATTATGACCATTACTTTCATTTAGAGATTAAGCATGGTTAAAGGTGTGTATATGGGTGTTATCTTGACAAACACTGGTTTTTCCATGGTTAATTGTAAGAGTCAACTTGAGTGGAACATGGATTGCTCACATTAAACATTGTTTTTGAGTGTGTCTTTGAGGATGGTTGTGGGTGAGATTAGCATTTGAATTAGTAAAGTAGACTGAACTCCCCACACAGATGCACACCAGCCACTCTGTTGAAGATTTGATCAGAGCAAAAAGTGGAGGAAAGAGTAATTTGTATATTTTCCTCTCCATCACTTTTCAAACTAGTGGATCTCATCCTCTTCTGTCCTGAAACTGGGATTTATATCATCAGCTTCCCTGGTTGTCAGGCATTGAGACTGATGCAAAAATCAGACTTGGAACTTTTCAGCCTCCATAGTTGTGTGAGCCAATTCCTTACAGTAAATCTCTTTTTATACATACCTAGTTTATATGTTTCTATATCCTATGTATTCCATTTCTGAGAGAACTCTAACATACTTTTTTGTACAACTGCATTATATTCTCAGAATGAAACAATATCTGCCATGTTATCATTCCCCTTTCCAATCTATTATGGCTCCAATACAAACAGTATAGCAGCAGGCCGACCAGCCATCTTGGGTCACAATATGGAAGTTGTATGTTGAGGATAAAAAGTAACAAGATGGAAGAAGCTTAGAATTTGACATTAATTGTGTTTTCATGTCAGCTGTGATGTAGCTACTTGTACTTTTCCATGAAAGAAAAGCAAACGTCTTACTAAGCAAGTCACAGTTATCATCCATACTAAATTCTAATGTTTTGTCAAAAAGTCACAAAAAGTTCCTTGTGCCTGACTGAAGGAATGATCTCAAAGGTAGACTTTGATTAAGGTATATGACAAAGAAAATAAACAGACGAGTCTATTTCTTTAGACTAGTGTGAATTATTTGATTTAATATATTAGTGATATGTGTTCCTTTTAACAACAAATTGAAAAAGTTATACAGACTTAAACTGGTCTCAAAACTGACCCTAGTTTTGACCTGCAAGATACTTGTCTTCTGATCCCTTTCTGGACTTACCACCAATTAAAAGTCCCTTAAATTAAAAAGGAAGA
>PVJA010026113.1:0-30004 GCA_004027025.1 Myocastor coypus | reverse complement strand
TCTGGATGAAGATTTATTAAATTGAATTCTATAAGTGTAAGAATTTCTAGGCTGGCTTAAAAAGATGTCTTGGAATTTGAACTTTTTTTTATTTTTAAAATGTTATTTTAATCCTTGAGAATGGACAACTTGATTTCACAATGAATTACCCATTCTTTGCCTTTTTTTCCAGAGTCTTGGCTATTTTTTTTTTTTTTTTGTCTTTTTGAGACAGGGTCTCACTATGCAGTTGAGGCTGGTCCTGAGCTCACTTTTGTAGCCCAGGCTGGTCTCAAACTCGCACCAATCCTCCTGCCTCAGCCTCCCAAGTGCTGGGATTATAGGCGTGAGCCACCACGCCCGGCAAGTCTTGGCTATTTGTGTCAAAGAATGATGAGTCAAGAACACTGTGTCAATGCCAAAGTCATTAGCACGTCCACTTTGGAAATATCGTGCATTAGGTGAAACTGCATGAGATCACTGGTGCTTGACCAGTTAAGAGACACCAGTTTTATGTGGCTCATGAAGACATCTTTTCTCCCTTCTCTGCTAAGAGACAGCTGGGATTGAGGCATGGACAGAGAGGAAGCAGTGTCCCTGACTCTCCTTCCCCCAACTCTGCCAGCAGGCGGTGGAGAGGATGCATGCTGGCTTGCTTCTTTCCTTTAGGAGGCATGGCGCGATCATGGCGATGTCTCCAGGAGCCTTTATATTGTGGACAAATGTGTGGCTTTTGCATTTTCAAGAGTTACATCTTCTGCATGGCTGATCACTGTATTACTCCTTGCTTACCTTTCCTCCTAGTTACTACTGTACCTTGGTCTCTGCCCCTTGAGAAGGCAACTAGTGCTATGCTTGCTAGAAGCTCCTAGCAATTGATGTACAGCTTCAGTCATTCTCAAACTTCACTTGATAATGTTATGAACTATTTTCTTTTCAATTAAAGCCACAAAAATAAGACACAGTGGGAGGTGGACAAATGCAGTTGATGAATGTCCGAGAATTCTTACCAGGATTTCGTAAGAGTACACACAGTGCAGGTGCTGTAACTTGCATTTTGCACACTGAATCCTCTCCGTTTTTGGGGGGCGGGGTAACCATTATTTATGGATGTGGGGCCCTGGGGTTGTTTTGGGGAGAAAGTGAAGAAAGTGAAGGGTGCCCATCATTGGCAGAAGAATAAGGAAAGCAGTAGCTGCTGTGCCTGTTTTCTGTCACCACAGTCCACACCTCTACTGCCTCCTCTGGTTCTCTGCCTAGTACAATAACACAACAATAGATCCGGAAGTGACTTTAAAAGACACTTAGAATGATTGTTGGTGACATTTGCAAATTAGATAAAAATTATGGACTCTTTCCAAAGAAAAGTGAAATCCTATATTCATCGCCTCCCGTAGTTTGTATCTCATTTTAATTTTTTTTTAATCATGTCACTTCTCACACGTGGGAAATCCCAAATGGAAATAAATAAAATAAAAGGGAACAGGTAATAAGCAGATGAATCTTTTGCAAAGGGGAAGGCAACCAACAGATGGATGGATGGAGAAGGATGAGGAAGGAAAGAAGATAGGACAAGAATCCAGATGTGCTGTGGACATCTACCAGCGCCACACACACGGAGCATGAACGTTATGTACTACAGCCACGTGCTCATACAAATTAGAAACTGAAAACACATTCTTTCAGAAACTGTGGGCTTTGAGCAAAGACGTCATGACTCAGCAGTTCCATCACCATATGTCGCCCTGGGAAAACTGAGGAGTGGGATGTACTGTGATTTCCGCAAGTCACAAAGCTTTCACTTGTACGTGAGCTCCAGCTCTCTTTTCTCTTCGAGGCTCAGACCATGTGCTTCTTCCTCATTCCCTTCCTTCCAGGAAAACTCCCATAAAAACAAACTGAAGGAGGGGTGGGAGTCAATAGCCTGCCAGCTCTGTGGGACTCCCTTTTCCAAATTGCATAACCAAGACACAGAGGCAGGGACCACACCAATAGCATTAATGACCGTGGTCCACTGAAAACAGCAATAACAAAAGCTTCAACGCTTTTAAGCAAAATGCCACAACATTTCCAATTTTCATACTATATTGCTACTTGTTCTCCTTGCCACCAGCCCCAAACAGTCCTCCCTCTTCTTTGCTTCTATTTATCCTGCACAAAAACTAGCTAAATCAAAGGTAGGAGTTTGAGCAAATTATTTTATGGACAACATTAAATATTTACTGAATCTCAACTTCACCGGGGGACTGAATCCAGTTACTGTCGCTGCCTGGTGCGTTTGTAGACAGAAATGTCACTGATTTGGAAGCGTTTTCAATACAGAGATTACTATGGATTAAATCCTTGTCTAACTGGTTTTGCTTTTTCAGCCTTAAATGATGAGATAAAGAGGAAAGATGGAGATACAGTCATTCGTGGATGAGGGAGTGGTTTCCCTCATAGGTTCAACATGTCCCTGGAACAGCCCCTCGGTGCTGGTCCTTGCACAGGAAGCTAGGTTAGGAGCCAAGTCACTTGCCCCCTAAGTCCTACGGAATACAAAAGGCCCTGGGTTATCCCAGTTAGAAAGCAGGGAAACAAAATATGCTTACCTGGAAAGTTGAAAGGAGAGGTCAGGAAGACGCCCTCACCTCAACAAAGCAAATCAGAGCACAGCAAACCAGTGGAGCATCCACACAGAGTGGGAGGGGTGCGCTGTTGATTATAACAACGTGTTAACGGCGTTTGACCTTCATGCCTGCAGTGTGACAGATGACTCGGCAGCTGATCTTGCTGCTCGTCCGGGAGAACGCCGGGTGGTGCTTCCCGGAAGGATGGCTATTGCCTATAAACTATTAATTTCACCCATATTAAATCGACTCAGATTTTTCCCCCACTTGAACACATTTCTTATCCATAAGCAAGCAACTGACAGCGTTTGTTATTAGTAAGTGGGTGACGATGAAAATAAATGTGGCTGTTGAAGAGGACTGTGCATTCTTCGGATCATCTTACACGCACAGCATGTGTGCTTTGCTTTGAGAAACCCCAGGAGCTGAGGTGTGAAGCCAGGCCTGGGAATGGAGCAACAACGTGGGAATCTAGGAACTCGACAGTACAGAGGGTTTTCACTGAGGGAAACTGTCCGGCTCACACTTCCACCTGGTGACACTAAACTCCCAGCAGCACCACAGGGACCTGCTGAGCGGTCCCACAGCCTCCCCCACTGAGCCCTGCATTTGCTGGGAAGAAGTCTAAGCAGCCAGCCCTTTCTCCTCCTTCCCCATACTGCTCGGGCTCCTGGCTCAGGCACCCTCTCTCTGTACCTTCGACTTCAGCCACGTGGCTTCCCTTTGGCCACGTCTGCAGGGCGTGTTGATTTCTGCTTTGGTTGTTGCTTGGCTTTTTCTCCTGAAGGTCCTGAGGCTTTGCTGCCACTTCTATAGGGGAAGCCCTCGTCTGTTTATAGCTTCTCTCCTTGACAGATCCTGATTCCATTAATACCCCATCTGCTAAGTGTACATTTTGCTTGTCCCCTCCTCCTTCCTCTGTGGGAAGCAGTGACCTAGTTAACAGGGGGCAGAGCCCAGGGGTCTGCACTTCCAGGACACAGGGAGCTGCGCTGCAGTGGGCTGTACAGGGTGTTCTCGGTTGCAGTTTTCCTAAGGAAGCCCTTGCTGTCTTCCACACAGTCAGAGGAGGAGCTCTGATTTTGGAAAAGAGGATAATAATAATAATAATAATAATAATAATAATAATAATAATAACAAAACAGAAGAAAAGGAACGGAAAGAGCAGTCTTGTCTTGTTTTCTTAGATGCCCTAGGTGGCAGAACAGGTGCCTGGTCCACTGAGAAGCCCCAGCTCTCTGCTATGGGAGTGGAGTGGATAGACGGGATGCCAAGGAGGCTTTCTGGGGTCTGATTCTGCAGTCTCCGCTTTCCCTTCCTACTGTACAACTGAGGCCAGTATCTGCCAGCTGCTGGCCTGGACAGCTTCCTGGTGCCAGGTGGATCCAGGGCCCAGCTCCAAAGCTCAGGTGCTCCACTCCTGGGGCTAGGGACCAGCTGTGTTGCCCGGATTGGCCAAGCTTCTGTAGTGCGAGCTGAAGTCAGGGCAGCTCAGCAGGCAGCAGGGAGTGCATGCAGCATCAGGGCGGCCCAGGCGGCGGCTGCTAGCGAGGCTGTGCTCTGACTGAGGCGGGACAAGTCAGAATAGCCCTCAAGCTCTGCGAGCTGTGTGGCCTAAGAGCAGACGGCAGCTTCTCTGAACATTACTTATGTCTGTCTGTGAGGTATGTGTAAAAGCCATGCCACTGAGTCTTGGCTACAGGAACGGGCAGGTCCCTTCCAAAAGTCTTTGATTGTATGAGGCTAAAGACTATGTTTAAAAAAATAATTTCATGGGTCTCAAAACCTCAATTCAACATCTACTCCATACCCTCTTCATTATTAGCAAACTTGATACCTACTTGTCAAGAAAATTGAGGTATCTTGGGGATGAAAGCTCCTTTCCCCATAATCAGGTGGGAGGACTGTCCCATTACTTGGATTTTAATTTTTTTCTTTTAAGTTCAAGTTCGAAGTTTCCTCTTTGGATTGGCATCCCTCAGTCTCAGCGGTCATCCGAGGCCCCGTCCTGTGGGCCTGACAGGCACCCTGGAGGCTGGCCTTCTCTGAACAATCAGAGGAGAGGCCTTCCCTCTCTAGCTTGTAACAGTCCCTGCTTACATTTTATTATCCAGGCCCAAGTGGCTCATTCAGTGGATGGAGGCTCCATTCCGAAGCCCTTTCAGCCCTAATGCTGTCCTTGTACAACTGTGGCGAGGTGGCCTGGCTCACAGGCCTTGGGATCTCAGGACACTTCGCTTGTATACAGCACCCAAATGGGCAACCCTGTACCTCCCAGAAGCTGCCTGGAAAGGCCCAGCTCCCGGCCGCCTGCACAAATTGCTACCACAGCCAAGCACGGGCACCTTCACTTTCTTGTCCTTCACAACTGCAGCTTGAGATGCACCCACATGCCTAATCCCTTTTCTCTAGTTTTAGCAGGCTGGGTGCCCACCTTCATTCTGGGCAGGCCCCAGCAGCGCCTGCTCCGCGTCCAGCCTTACTCCGGAACTGTCACCCTTTCCTGTTGTGGGTGTATGTGGCGTTCAGAGTTGAGTTTATTGGTCTCTCCTGCTGTTTCCCCCAGCCGCCCTTGAGAATGTCCCGTCTTTTCTTCCGTCATTCACCCGTCTGACGACCATATTCGTACTGACCTGAAATCCAGTGAACAGTTCCTAATTTTGTCCTGCTGCACGCTCCTGGGGCGTTCGGGAGGCAGCTACCTGCTCCGCAGGGGCACCCTCCCCGCTTGCCTTCCTTGTTTCTGTTCCTCCTCAGCCCTGGGCTCTGCTCTGCTACCCCCACCCCCGTGCAGGGGCTCCCAGGTGTCTGCCTTTAGCCCTGTGCTTCTCCTGCTCTCTAGTTCTCTCTGGCTCTTCTTGGGCGCACTTAGCCACACCAGCGCTTCAGTGGCCACCTGTATGCTAATGAGCCTCTCCAGCAACCCCCAACTCAAGTTCCTCCCCCTCGGTGCAGACTCGTCGGTACTCCCGCTAGGCATCCTGCTCCAGTATTCTGCTTCGGGTATTTCAGGTTCGGTTTCTCAAAACTACATGTACCACTTCCCTCCAGCCTCAGTCTCGATTTTGCATGCAAAGTAAAATGTCAGCCTGGCTTCTCTCACCCCCTCCGCCCCTGTGTTCATCAGCTCATCCTGGTGGATCTTCCTAGATGTTTCTCTTGCCAGGACTACGGCCTTAGCCCCCTCCCCGCCCCCGACTGCCCCTGGCTTCTGGACTTGTTCCCATCTATGTGCCTCTGCCCGAAGCTCCCCAAACAATCCACACAACACTGACCCCGTCCCTCTCTCTCTCTCTTGGGGATTTCAACCTTCTTTGCTGAAATGCGTGGCCCCCTGTGGCCTCCCTCGTCCACCCCTTCAGCCCAAGATCCTGTGGCCCCTGCCCTTCACTTGACCCCAGGAACTCTCAGCTAGTGATAGTGGTCGGCTCGCGCTCTGTCTCTGTCTGTTCTGTGGTTCTGCTTTTACTAAAAGGTTTTACTTCACCCGGTTAGGCTGGTATCATAAAATGAGTTGTCAGTTACTAAACGTTAAAACTCTTCATGCCTGGGGAGAGAGGGAAAAGGAGAGAAGACTAAATATTAATTTCAGGCACTTTCATCGCGGCACAGCCATAGACGACAGCAGCCGGTACTGTTTTCTGCGTCCTGTTTGATTCAAACCTGTTGATAAGAATATCAAAACTGTAGATTTCCACTGCTTCAGCTAAACTCAGGAGCAGGTGTTCGTTCTGAATCATGCACTGCCCTCTAGTGGTTCCGGTCGGAAAGGACACAGTGTTACAGTTCTACCAGTCTCCAGGGAGTTTTACTAGAATTTTATCATCACTAATGATCCCATCTGAGGATGTTGAGATGTGAGTCAGAGCTTTTATTTGTGATTCATATTTGGGGGGGGGGGTAAATCAAATGATACAGCTCAAAGAGCAGTTGATCTGGGGTTCGATCCAAGGGCTACTCCTGGCCTTCCTGCAAATGTCTGAGGACTCAGAGCGCCTTTCTGATGATGGAGGAGTGAAGAGCCCACTTGCAATCTGTGAATCATCAGAAAGTACATTCGGGGAGTGAAAGGGGGACAAACTCCACTACTCAGGAGACACTGTCCCAGGTGCGGGCCCCAGGCAGAGAGCCTGACAGCTGTTTCACAGGCAGGGACTGCACTGTGACAATGTTAAGTGCAAGGTGGGAACACTTTTTGGGGTGCAACTTAAATTTAATCCTGATACCATGAAAACCTGAAGATGATACTGAGCTAAAACAAAAACTGAAACTTAGAACAGAAGTGAACCACCCCCCTCACACACACACTTACACTCTCTCTCTCTCTCTCTCTCTCTCTCACACACACACACACACACACACACACACACACAGATGTGGAATTTAATTTTTCACTAAGCTGGAGTGCAAAGCCATTTACTCCGATTTTCCCTTTCTTATTTTTAGTCAACATAAGACAAAAGTAAATATTTCACTTAATAATGAGAACCAACCATGGACCCTGTGTCTATATAGCTGTACAAGTGGGTGACGTTATGCAAAGCTATATTCCCTACTTGATTATCACTCTAAATCAGTTAACTCCTGAGAATTTTCTAGTATGCCCAAGAAAGGGGAAAATTCAGGATAGTGTCTTAGCTACTCTTCTCTCGTTGCTGGTGATACAGGAAGACAGAACTGATCTGGGGTAGATGACCTCCAATAGGTGCACCTCCCAATGATATAGGGAAAACTTAAACTTCCAACCTAAAAAGTACCTGGGATGAGTTTATGTTCCCTAAAGCTGAAGAACGAGTTTTAGGAACAAATGGAGGTAATAAGCAGAACACATGTATTGAGGGAAAGAAAGCTTCTGTCTGAGAGAGGGACAGGAGGGGGGTCCCGAGTGGGTGGCGCCTGAAAGCTGTCTCTTTCAGGGACTTTTATAGTGCAAAACCATGCGGTGGGGCGGGTCTAGGGTGGAAACCATGGAAACTCGCTTAAGTGGGCATGAGGTGGGACAAAGACTATGGCAAACCAATGAGATAACAAGCACCGTGGCTCAGGTAAAATTGTTTAAAATCGGGATCCAATGGGAAAGCAAGTCATATAGCAAGCAGGCAAGAATACCACCTGTTCGGCTTGGGTTCCTGGCTCTTTCTAGGCTCTTTCAAGGTGATTGGAAGTTATTTAGCATATCAATCCCCGATGCCCACCCTTAAGGAAGTATGTAGTTCCTTTTGTTTGCTCTTGTCTTGGGATCTGGCCCACTGCCGAGGAGTGTCTGTTTATAGTTGTGCAGTCATCTTGTCTTTCGAGTCATCCTTGAGGGCCTGGCCCGATCTAACTGCCTATAATAGTTCTATCTAATTCAGCTGCCTACAATACTGGGACAAATACCCAATACCCAAAATGAAGGAAGGAAAGGTTTATTTAGCTCACAGTTCCTGGAGGTTTCAGTCCACGCTCAGCTGGCACAGGGCAGAGGGCAGCAGTTCATGGTGGCAGCAGAGAGCAGAGAGCAAAAGGGAGGAGCAGCGGCAACAATGGCCGCAGAGGAGGAGGTCTGAATCTCCGTCTCTCTTACGCTAACGCTTAGGCCATCTGGCCCAGGCTGGGTGTAACGCTCACACTTATCATGCCGGCAGTTCCCAGGCCCATAGTCCCAGCCTTGAATTAACCAAACTGTAGAACTGGGCCTCAGTGCCTGCAGGAGGCTTTGGGTGGACAAATACACACAAACCGTAACAGAAAGCATTTATGCTCCGGGTCACCTTGGGGAGAAGAAACCACAAGGGCAGTGGGGTACAGGTGGAGCACTGACCTCCGTACAGGAAAGGCCTGGCCAGCCAGAGCAGGAAGCAGCACTTGGTTCCCTGGGCCTTCCTCTCAGTTCCAAATCTACATCGCTTAGAAACTGATTTCTGAACCACGTCAGTCATTTTGCCTCTCTATTATTTTACTGTCTGTGACTTTGTAGGGTGCTCTGGGCCTTCTTGGGAGCTATCCCTAAGAGAGCGCCCCTATTTTGAGAACTAAGATTGTTACTTGAAATTTTTTTTTTTTTTTTTTTTTTTTTTATGCTTTCAAAGCTGAAGAAAGTTTAAAAAGTTCTTTTCTCTCAGCCCCACTTAATCACAATTTATTGCTAGAAGAATAGCTGTGGAGCAAGTTGAGAACTGAAGCATATAAATATAGTTCACTGAAAAAGATACTATTTAGTACAGAGTCTATAGGGTCTCACTATGTAGATCAGACTCATAGTGAGTCTCCTGTTTTCAGCCTCCCAAGCGCTGGGATTATAGGCATGCATCCCGGAGGCAGGGCCAGCACGCACACCGGGGATCAAATCCCAGCTGCTGTGTCTAACTAAGCAGGCACTTTAGCCCACTGAGCTATCTGGCTGGCCCAACATCCATAACTGTATTTCTGAAATTTGCCACACAAACTTTGTTAGGTGTAATCATTAAGACGTTTTTAGTATCACGTTTAAATGGTAGCTGAAACACTCAAAGAAAAAGGAGAAAACCTTGAAAAATTTCTGCTGTCATATTTCAAGCCCATTTTCACATTTCGGTTTTAAGTCTTGTAGAGTAAAAGCTAAGTCCCTGTGCTTGGGACATTCTTTGTTTTATGACCTAGTGCTTTCTGGCACCTAATGCTGTCTTATTTCTACTTTCTTTGTGTTTTTCTCATTTATTATCTTCTTCCTCCTTTATAATTCTGACTTGCTTGATTAATAGTAAATCTCCATCAAACATATGTATTTCAAGAAAAGAAAAGAAAGAAATGTCACTGGAATGGCCTCAAAATATGGGTGACTCGCAAGGCTTCACAGGTGTGTGACATAAAACATCAGACTCTAAGTCTGGAAAGGAAATGGTTGGTCACGTCCCTGCTTCCTGAGAGATAAATGCTGTGAGTTCCAGTTCAGAGACTCTGTTTTCGATACGTGGACGTGCACGTGTGTCTGTAGACCTGCTCTTTCTGGGTCGCCTGAACGCTTCCAGGTGAGCCATGAAGAGGCACTTTGCGAGCTTCAGGTTGCTGCCAGCGCAGCGGGACATTCTGTTCCTGGGAGGCTTTGGCAAGCTGTTTATTCTGGCGAGTCAACTCTTCCAGTTCTTGCCAAGACCTGTGCCCCTTGGCGACGCTGTGTCTCGTGTTCCAGCCTCCAGCTCTGAGCCATTCCGGCCCTTTGCATGCTTGGTTTTGTGCATGGTGGCAGCGGAGGCTGCCCTGAGAGCCCTGCCAGGCACCTGCCCGTGGGCGCTGTGAAATTTTAGTCACAGCAAGAGCACTTGGGCTGATTCAGAAGTAAACACCACCTCAGGAGAAAAGTGGCAAAGCTCCTTTTGTGACAGCTGCTAGGAGCCGAGAGGCCAGGTCTCCAGCTTTCTTGGAGACTACAGAGACTGTTGCTTACTGCTGGATGCTAATGCTAAAGGCTTTGCAGCCCAACTTGATTTGAATATCATGTGCCCAGAGGGATCGCCAGGGGCTTTTGACAATGACTGGCAAGAAAATACAGCACATGACCCCAAGAAAAGTATTTAAAGTGCCTTGGTGTCTGAAATCCAAAGGTATAACCTATATGAATAATAGCACCTTCTGCACGAGGGTCGGGGAAGGGCACCTGCTAGTCCTCAGCAAAAATGTTAAGTTCCCTGCAAGGGGGGGCCTTCGTGGTACTACTTTCATTGGTTATAACATTGCTCAGGATAGATGGAAAGTGAAAGCGTGGAGGAGTTAAGTGGTTGAGCCAAAATCCCCCCAGTGAGCTAGAGAAACCCCCAAAGGATGGAAAGAATAAGATTTGTTTAAGTAGGGAAACAGCCATACCTGGGCAAGGCCCCAGTGTGTAAGTGACATGAATTCTTTTAATAGAGTCGGGAGCATATTAGCACATAATACCTACAGGCTTGTTCAGTACGGGGAGATTCATCCCAGTCACCATCTTGTGAGGAGGGCAGAGTCCTGCCCAGGGTAGAGACCGTCTGCATCTGGCCTGCAGGCGCAGCCGCATATGTGACCCTGTGTGCTCAGCACTGTGGCGAGCACAACAGACCTGGAAAAGTGGAAGTGGTCCCCAGAGGTCCCCAGGTGGTGAGAGGCAGACAGCTGTGGGTAGACTGGAATCGAAGTCGCCCAGCTCCATGGGGCGGGGTGCTTCACCTTGGGGTCCTGTCTGCACTCACAGCCCTTTAATCTGGACAGCAACATCGCAGAAGGCCTGGGCAACTATGGGTTGTGGCAGGGAAAGATGACTGGCCAAGATATTTTGAGCAGTGTTAAGATAAAGAGGGAAATACAGCCAGGCTATGTCTTCGCTGTTTTCCTCAAGGTTATGTTTTGCAACACATAATGGCAACAGTTAAACAAGGACATAGCATTATCTAATTTTCACGGTTGTCATCCCAGCATCTGGAACATTTTCTGTAGGAGTCTTCCTTTATCTCTAGAAGCCTCTGGCAAACAGTTCCATTTCAGCTCAGGTCCGGGTGCAGGAGCTTGACACTGCAAACAATGAGTCCCTTCTGCCCTCAACAGTTCCCCTGGGGTTAGTGTGTTTATCGTCGTTGTTCTGAGTCGCACCCCTCTCTGCAATTTTTAATTTCTGTTCATTTCCTGGCTGTGAATTTCTGGAGCTGCAGGTTGTTAGTCAGGGCTGAATCAGCTCCAAGGCTCCTAACAGACCCAGAAATCCAGCAGTAGTCGTGGCGTGTTTATTCATCCAAGTGACTGTTGGGTCCCCGTAGGAGAAATGGCCAACGGGGAAAAATCCAGTCCGAGTCACTTTAGTTGGCTGTAGTCGTTTACCCCAGCTGCAGAGCCTCCACAAGAGGGCGGCACTGCCCTCTCTCCCCTCACTTTCTTGGTGTACAAGAAAGCTCACATGTTCTACACCAGCAAGCAAAGCCCAGGAGCAGAGAAGTCTGCCCTAATGCTATGAAGTATATGCTCTGCTGTGACCATTTTCTAATTAGGAACGAATTTACACTGCATCTGTCAACCCATGTACTAACCTTATGGTGATCACTACTGACTAAGTAATAGTGGAAGCCGAACGAATAATCATAATCTATATCCAAAATATATCCTTGCTGAAGACATCCAGGAATGTGCCAGTGAATATTCTTGGGGTGCATTTGAAATGAGGGTAAGAAAATTAACAGAAATAGCTTGCTGGAGAAATTCTGAACCTAGGTCTAATACAACGATATTTTCTTAAATCTGAATATCTGTGGGATTTATACAGAAGGATAACTGCTTTTCAAGGATAATTTGTGCTGATTCAGCATGCAATCTCATCAGTAGGAATTCTTTACATCTCCATTTTTGTGGGTATTGGAGAAAAAGTGGTATCTTCAGTTATGCCCTTGTTGTTAGACACACTAGTGTCCATACATTTAACTTAAGTTTTATCTTCCAAATGTTATCCTAGGGGCTGGGGAGATAGCTTGGCCATCTCAGTGCCTGACTGTCAAGCAGAGCCCCAGGTTTGGTTCCCGGTACCACATGCTGTGCCTGCCTGGGAACTTTGGTCAAACTGTGCTGGCCACTGAAGCCAGGTGTGGTGCTTATCCCTGTAATCCCAACTCTGGGGAGGCTGAGACAGGAGGATCTCTATGAGTCTGAACTGTGTTGAGACCATGCACCAAATAAATAAATAAATAAAATTTAAAATATGTTGTCCTAAAAATCTTGATCCTCTTTCTCTGTTTCTTTCATTTTGGTTTTTAAATAATTAATGTGTATAACAGATTGACTAGGGCTTAAGACACTATGTATGCTTTCCTGAAAACTAGCCTGGAGATTGAACTAGAAATAGCAATTTTTGGGCCGGCCAAATAGCTCAGCAGATTAAAGTGCCTACAAGCAGGCTCAGGGGCCAGGGGTTTGATCTCTGGGCCTGCCATGCAGCCCCCACCTCCCATGGTGCACTGAGATGGCAATTGAGTCTGGGTGTGGTGGCACACACCTGTAATAATCCCAGCTCTTGGGAGACTGTAAACAGGTGGATCACTGTGAGTCTGAGTCTGATCTAGTAGTAAGGCCCTGGACAACCTATAGACCATTCCCTAAAATAAGAGAGAGAGAGAGAGAGAGAGAGAGAGAGAGAGAGAGAGAGAGAGAGAGAGAGAGAGAGAGAAATAGCAATTTTTTTTGAGTTTCAGGTCTCATCAGTGTCCCAGGTAGTATTCCACAGGTGTCTTAATCTGGTGCTTCCCCTTTACATACCCTGTCCTCAAACCACCTCTGTTATAATTTTCTGAATGTCTTTCTTTCAAATGATGCTTCTTACACTTATGAAAAATGACTTAAAAAGGCAGTAAATATTTAAAAGTTTTAGAAGTTATTGTAGTCCAAGCCTTGTTGCCGCTAACCCCTGCGCCATGCTTCTCCTCTCTCTGCACTCGGCCCATCATTCACACCGCTTTCTGAAGCAGTTCTGGAAGTCTTCTTTTCTGAGGGTCTCTACTCGGGCTATGGTGGCTGCCTCTGTGTCCTGGGTTGATTCAAAACAGTTATCTTCTGTGGTCATTCTGACTTTTGGAAGGAGCCAGAAAGTGGATCATTCTGGTCCAGTGTATGGGGTGACATGAAGACACTGTCACATCTTCATGAGCCTGCCTTCCCTGGGTGGGCCGTGGCAGCAGCGTCCACTGAATGTTGCTCAAGCCACATGAAGATGCTCCCAGAAGGGGACTTCCTGATCTGCTGCAGAAAGTGGCAAGAATGGTGGCATAAGCGTGTCCCAAACAAGGGCAAGCAGTTTAGAAGGGATCAGTGGCAGTTTTTTTGTTTTACCTTTAGAAAATTTTTAAAAATTTGAACCTTTAACACATAGCTTGATCACATTTCACAAATCTATTTTATATAAACAGCATTTTTAGATGACTTCAGATTTTCTCCCACGGTAGACAGTAATTATGAAAAGAAATAATGGCAAAGCAAGAAACTATTACTGAGTTCTATTTTAGTTTGAGCTCGCAGAACACAGAGGCCAAGGGAACTTTTCTCTTTGTCTCAATGCCATTCTCTCTCTCTTGTCTTCTCTTCTCTTCTCTTCTCTTGTCTTCTCTCTCTCTCTCTCTCTCTCTCTCTCTCTCTCTCTCTCTCTCTCCCCGTGTAAAATATGTGTTAAAGACACTGAACTATGACTGTGTCAAGACATGATGAAATGTATAGGGAACTTTCTCACAGTGAGACTTAGGGGTATGAACACCATGTGCCTCCCTCAGCCCCTCAGAAAACAAGCCTCTCTGCACATGCAACTGAGGATGGTTGTGCATAGTTCTGCACGAGACCAGGCTGAGCAGTGGCGCTCATTCCCCACAGATCGTCCTCCTCTTCGGGCTCCCGTGGGTTGAGCTGCTGCCACTTGAGGGCATGTCCTGCTCTGGACCTACTTCTTCACTTCCTGAGGACACCTGAGGAGATGCCGCCGAGCTCTGAAACGTGACCTTTTCCACAAGAAGACAAGAAGGCAATTGTCAGAACTTCATCCGTTTGCTGTCCTAGCTCCTGAGCGCCCCCCAGTGCCAGGGCCCTTGATCAGGCTCAGCAGGTCTGGGCGGGGCCCTGAGAATCTGTGGGGCTCCACTGAGGCCACAGCAGTTGCTGTGGAGCTGGGCTTCAGAACCACCATCGGTAGGAGCCTCCTGCGGCCCCGCACCTGCTGCTCACCTACTGCAAGCCAGGCCTGTGCTTCAGGCCTATGGGGACTGATTCAAATCCTACAGTGAGAAGACAGCCAGTCTCATAAATAGGACGGAGTTGCTACTTCCTGCATTTCACTGAGGTCCTCCTGCAGATAACTACCTGAGCCTTACGGAGCCCGACATTAGGTGTTCCTATTAGGTCACACATTAATTGTATTTGGGTACTGCATGAATTGACTTAATTGCCACTTGAAGTGTCATCTGTGCATGTCCGTTTATAGCAGAATAATTCATAATAGTAAAGTTTTGAAAGTGGCCTATATACTTAGCAGCAGGAGAGTGGATAAAGAAAATAATATATATATTTCTATATAGTAAAATAATATATAATATGATAAGATTATATATTTATAAATAATAAATTTATATATATACACATATTTCTCAGCCATAAGAAAGGATATTTTGTGTCACTTATGAGAAAAGGAATGTCTCTTGCAACTGTTCTCATAAGTGACATAAGACACAAAGGCTAACCATCACATGCTCTCTCTTACCTGAGAAGCCACCACTATGAATTTAAAGAGCAAAATAAAAGAGAGATTGTGGGAAAGAGAAGGATGGACAGGGGGCCTGGAGCTGGAGATGCGGGGGGAGGGGACGGCAGGGAGAGGAAGTGGATTCTGCGTGTTGCCATCTCTGGAGGAGGTATGGAAATAGGGCCATGAGACTTGTATTTGGTTGCAGAAATATTTTGCCACTGGGAAAATGATCTCAATTCCACACTCTTTAAAAAGAGCTCTACCAGTTTTATTAGTATTTACTGCCTTGTCATACATAGCTTGTAACTATTTAAATAATGAAAAATAACCTCCCTTACAAAATGGGCACACAAAAATTTTTAAAAATCTCTTGGCGGTAAATGAGCAAATAAATTGAAGACTTCAGCTCTAGACTGATTGCAATTTCTCAGCTGGATTTCACAGTACTTGTACTGGGACAAAATAAATTCTTTATCCATGGCAAAATAAGAAAGTAAGAACAATTGGTTGACTTTTGTAAAAATACTTCTGAATATCTTCAGATGAAGTTTTGTCCTGCATTTTTAAATGAAGTTCTTTCTACTTTTGTTTATTCATCCCAGGTCATAGGGACGGTTAAAATACTTTTTAGTTTTAAAAGGATGTTAATCTGCAAGTCTTTCCCCTCTTTTGCTTCATTTCCTTTAAAAGCAACACCCATGTGCTCTACATATGGAGGCTGCACCCAAGAAGACAAGGCTGAGTTTAATTTTGTCACTCGAGACACACCAAGGATGACCTGCAATTTGCTAAGTATTGCCATAGAAAGCAGAAGAAATTGCCAAGTCACCACGGATGTATGAAATACATTTCAAAGCCACAGGCCGGTCATTTTGGGCACTGCAGCACCACTTAATTGACACTGTTTTTCTTAGTGGTCCAGAAAATAATGGTATGTCTTACAAATGTTGATGCCTTAGATTCAATCTAATGCTATATTTAAAATCGCAGCTGTGCCCACTGACCCACCTTACCCTGTTCTGCTGTACTATGTAATTTACTAATTTACTCCAGTTCTGCTGACGGTCTCTCCAGCTGGGACGTGAGCTCTGTGGAGGCAGGAATCTTGCTTATTCATTTTACCACCTTGACAAATAAATTAATAAAAGGCCTTGGGTTCACAATGCTGCTTGGATGGTGTTATGGTTTATATCTAGTTGTCCCCCCAAAGCCTCATGTAGTCATTGGGCGGAGACTTCTAGAGTTTGAGACTTGATTCATGATCCCTGGGATTATGGGTTTTAAGTACTGATGGGATTATGGGTCGGAGTACTTCTGGGATTATGGGTGTAGCCTAAGGCGGGGGCTAAGGGGGAGAGCCTGAATGTAATATAAAGAGCGACAGAGACAGACAGGGCTGTTGCTGTTGCTCTGCCGCCCTGTTTGGTTGGCTGCCTCTGCCACCATTTTGTTGCTGTTCCGTCGCCATGAACTGGATGCTCTCTGCCCTGTTCCACTCAGCCTTGGGGAAGCCAAATATGGACTGAAACCTCCACAAACTGTGAGCTACATAAAACCTTTCCTTCTTTCATTTTGAGTGTTGGATATTTGTCCCAGCAATGAGTAAAAAGTAACTAAGACAGATGGCATTTTGTATTTCACTAGTATGGCCCCAAAAGAGCAATAGCCTTGTCCTTTTCAGGGTGTAGCTTTGAGGCAAATCTATATTTTAGGTACATTGGGATGCTGGCCAAAGGACGATATCAAAAGCCAATATGGCAAGCTCTAAGGCAGTAAAGAGGAGTCACAGTTACGCAGGTGGTTTCGGATGGTGAATTAGTACATCTCCGAGAGAGGAAGCTGTCAGGATGGGAAAGGAGCAGAAAATCCTTCCCTCCTAGCCTGGCCCTAGAGCCAGTACTTAAATATTTCAAATGAATGTATGAGCAAATGCAACATTTGACAGTTTTTCCAACCACGGTTTTATGATTTTTGATCCTGTGCTAACAATTATTTTTTTAATTTACTTTTATTTTTATTTTTTTCTTGTTTCAGAACTTTTGTTTGTTTGCTTGTTTGTTTATTTATTTACTTATTTATTTATTTTTATGGCCAGCTCAGCCTGCCCTGAGGGTAGGACTGGCACAGCATGTGGTGCCGGGATCGAACTGCGGTCCCTGCAGCTGCCTAAGCTTTCCTAAGCAGGCATTTTAGACCACTGAGCCATCCTGCCCGGCCCACAATTATTTTTTGAATGTTCATCTCAGTGCTTCCCTGAGGCCGAACGGGAGCAGCAGTCAAGCGGTGTGAGAAGCGGAGGAATTATCCACGAAAGCGAGCAGCGGCGCACAGGCCGTGAATGTAACTCCAGTGAGAGTGGATGAGAATCGGGTGGCGGCCTGAGCACCCAGTCCGACGGTTGGACTGTGACCTAAGGAGAAGTTAGACGCACTGTCTCTGTCCTCATCTATTTGCTTGGTTTTGACATGTGCCTTCATTTCTGGTGTTTACTTTTCTTCCTCGGAGGAAAAGTGGCCGGTGACTGAAACCTAGAAAGGAGGTGGCAGGCTGGCTGAGGCGAAGGAAGGCAGAGCAGGTACGCATTGTCTGCGGCCAGCACCACTTCGCAGGCAGGCTGAATTATACTGGAAATCTGTTTGTATTGGCTCTTTCAGTGTCACAGAAACAGAGCTGCAAGATGAGATTAAGCGGTTTGGCAGAGAAGCCCATGACTTAATGTGGAGCTGACACAAGGGGTCAGCATTTCCACGGAGATGATCCCGGAGATGCGCCTTGCTCAGCTCTGCGGCTTGGCTTACTTCGCTGCTGATGTGGGGAACAGGGACATGAAATTCAATTTGTACTTTGCAAATCACTTTCTCTTCTAGTTTAGAATTTTGACATCTCCCTTTTAGATTTAATCAGTCTGCTGTTACTGTGGAAGATGATATTAACAGTCAGCTTTTCAAGTGTTAGCCAGCGCCAGTGACCTCCAGATTTATACCAATTTTCCTATCCTGAAAGGAGCTCTCAAGCCTGCAAAGTTCTCAGTGTGCTCTTTGAATGCTTTGCATTGTTATCTGGAGGCCAGGTCCTGATGCAGGAAGGAACTAGACCCTCCCTCCCTTGCTCCTTGATGAAAGAATTTGGCCAAGACTCATAGGCCGTGAAGAGGTATAGGCAGAATTTATCATAAAGTAGATAAAGCAAGAGTTACACCTTCAGCTGAAAGAATAGGCACTGCCATAAAGTGAGCTGCACCAAGGGTGAGTGAGTACACTTTAATGCACCCAAGAGTTACTCTTGGGATCTGGGGAACTGGGATGATTGTAAGGCTTAACACCCTTTTACCTAGAATTGCTTAGAGATTGCAAAATGTCTTCCTGGCCTTTGTAGATGATCAGAGTTATGGTTTGTGCATAGGTGCCCCCAGAGCCTCGTGCTATCACTGGGGCAATGTTCTGGAGTTTGTGATTAATTCGCCATGCTGGGTTGTAGTCTAGGGAGGCTAAGACTGTAACACACCTCGTTCTGGAGTTAGATGGCCATGTGGCACAGTGTGCACAGTGTACAGTCTCAAGATGTCACTCAGGAAAGTCGGTGCAGCAGGCTTCTCCAGGACAATCGACAGTGCACCATCTTCCCCGCTGGCACCCAGAAGCAATAATCAAAGTGAGGACCAGAGCTACCTCAAGGGAGCCACAGGCTCCTCAGCGACAAAAATCAGTAGCTAGACTGACTTGTTGTCCCAGTGTCCTCAGTGATTTTAGGAATGCTGACTTTCCTGACATAGGTTCAGCTGTGCTCATCATCAGAGGAGCGTCAGACCTCATTGTCCCTGAGGAGGGCTGTGGTCTCTTGGGGGAGGGGGTACTCTGTTACTTACCTTGAGCCTTGCTTTCTGGCTCCAGTTCAGACCCCTGAGCCTGCTGGCCGAAGTCCTTCATGCCACTGGCACAGATTCTCCAGCTTCCACCATGGCCTCAGGACCATCCCAGCACCGAACCATGACACAAGCCTGCAGTAGGCATCGCCGTGGGCTCTGTGCCTCAGTTGGACTCCTGGGGGCTATTGTTATGGGCTCTAGACTTCAGCTGGACTCATGAAGGACACTGCCATGGACTCCAGGTGCTTAGCTGCACTCTGGAGGTCTTTAGTGTGTGGACAGACTTCCTGTGCTCTCTATGTAAGTGATACTTAGGGCAACTACTATAAAATAATCCTCCAACTTATGCATCTTGTATTGTTCCCCTGCAGACCTTGACTATGACATCATGTTTGTAACCCCTTAGTTTCTCTTCAAAACCCTCCAAACGCTCACAACAGCTGATTACATGCATAGAATCTAGATTCCTGCTCTCTATGAATGTCCACACAAATAGAATTTTTAAGCCAGAGGAGACCAGAGAGCTAGAACCTTCTAATATTAACAATGGGGGAAAAGGAAGTGTTGTGCTTAAAGCTATTTAGCTAAGTGCGTTAAGATGTGTGATCTTTTGATACCATGTTATTTCCAGGAATTATAACAAATTTTTTCATAAAAAATGATATTGGCTTAATAATTTAAATGACCAGAATGATTGTTGGCCAATAGTGGGTGGTTTTATTATGTTTTCTATTTATCAAAACTATTTTATATTTACCATAAGTCAGGTCCCCTCTTGTACTGCCCATCTCAATTAAGGATACCACCATCCACCCTCTTCTTTAGGCCAGAAACTCTTACTATCTTTGAAGTCCAGCACCTAGAAATCACCCCATCACAAATCGGAATTGAGTATTTGATGACAGAAAGAATTGTTGAAAAACTATATCCATGTGATTCTGCAAAATCTGTTATCCATTGCTGTTTTCATGTCCCAGGGGAGGACTGGCAGCTAAGAAAGACATTGGATTGTAGCAGACCGGCCTATACCAGCCCCAGGTCCCTGTCCAGCCACCATCTATGCGAAACCAGCCCACTCTGGTCTTCCCACACCCAGGCATCATGTGTAGGGACCTAGTCCTGCTGGTTTGTCCCCTTCACCCGGAAGTGAGGACGAAAGACAAACAGACATGCAGTTGAACCCGCACACAGCCAGGGGGTTCTTGCCTCTGGCAGGCAGGGAAGTCCCCTGAGCATCTGTACAAGCCATTAAAATAGCACAAGCTTCCTCTGCCCTCCATTACCCATTAGAACATGCTCAGATAAACAACTTGATCCCAGCTGTATTGACTTTGCCCTGGAAGCTGCACCGTGCCTCCATCCCTGCGCGATTATCCTTTGTGCTCACAGAGGAGGCCAGTTAGGCCTCAGTTTCCCTTAACTGCTCCTCCGCATTCGATGCCTTTTTGTATGCTTCTATTATCTCTAAAGTGCCTTGAAATAACTGTTCATATTTTACACCATAACATGAAGAATGTATTTTTTAATCAGTCTACCTATTTGTTTTCTTTTCTTCATAAAATATTTATAGATCTTTTTTTTTTTATATGTATATGTCAGCTCTGGAGATGAAGATGCGAACAAGAGGGGTATTTTCTCTGCTCTCAGGGAGCTTGCAGTACATCAGAAAAAACTAGGTGTCCCATGTCATGTCAGTGTTAAGGGACTCTGAGGCAGGTAGGCTCAGTGGCCTGCAGAGGATGGTGGCACGTGAGAAGGATCCAAAAAAAGGAAGCCATGAGCCAGGTGGAAATTCGGGGGACACACACACCATAAGGGGAAGACAGTGTGTGCAAGGTGAGAAGGAACATGGAGCCCCCAAAACAGCTCCCACCCCCACTGGACTTAATTCCAACAACAGTTAGAGATAATTACGAGTCTTAAAGGAAACTTATACTCATCTTTCCACTTTTTAAACAGGACTCTGGCTTCATGAAGAGATCAATTGGGGAAGGTAATAGAGGCACAGATGGAGACTAGTTGGGAGGCTGGATCCAGGATAGATTACTGCATAACTAAGTATCCCCAAACCCTTCTACAGCGACCACTCCTATGGGTCTATGCCAGCTCAGCTGGCGTCATTGGCTCAGGGTCTCAAATGGCTGCAATGGAGACCAGATCCTAGGCTGGGTGAGGAGGGGTCTGCGTCTGCCCACTTCCTGTGGCTGTTGGCTAATTTGCTTTCCCATGCGCTGTTGAGCAGAGACCCTCAGCTCTGTGCTGGCTGCTGCTGGGGCTTGTCCTAGTCGTCCCTCCCTCCACAGGGTAGCAGCTCACGGGGCACCTGGCTTCCCTCAGAACAAGCACACGAGAAAGCAAGAGAATAAGAGTGCGATGAAAATGAGAGCTTTTTTGGTAACCTCTTCTGGAAGTCATATCCAGCAGGATTTGCTGCATTCTATTTATTAGAAGAAAAAGAGGTAGGTTATTCCTCAGTGAGGACGGCACAGGGTTGAGTCTCTGTGGACTGCGTTAGGGGTGGCCATCGTAGAGGTGGCTGCAGTGATCCAGTGGAGATACAAAGGAGTTTGAACCTGGGTGGTCCTATTGATACACCTCTTACTGGAACCTACGGGTAATATTTTAAGTAACTGGTAAAGCTTGCTAGTTGAATGGCCATGTTAGATAAAATAATCAGAGAGTTTGAAAGAGAATTCCAGATTTCAGGCTTGAGCTCTTATTCACTGAAAATGAGAGATACTAAGTATAGCCTTGGACGTATTAGACTAGCTATTTGTGAGGTGTCCAATTTCAAAATCAGGTAAGAGTTTGGCTAGATATTAATATTTGGAGTTCATCTGAAAGTTACAGGTCTGAAGATACATTTAGCACTTGTCACCACAGAGTTGGAAACTAAATCCTGTCATAGCTCTCTGGCTTTGCAGTAGCACAAATTTGCTAGGTGCTACATGGTGTCTGGATATGAGGTGAAGGAGTTCTTCCACCCCACAGATTCACTGACTCTACCACTGGACCCCCAGCTCCGCCTAGCGAGCTCAGGCGTAAGGTATGTCTCACATGGAACTCAATCACTCAGCCTCATACGCTGTCATCTCCATGCTGCACCCCGCTTGGCGTGTGAAGTGCTTGTTGACAATCTCTATCGGAACAGCAAAGTCTGGGTTATTCAGTACATGGGGATCCAGTGCAGTGGGTGCTCCTGAACCCACTGCGTGATACCTACTTTGCCCTGAAGTTGGCTTCTTGTCAGATGCAGTAATTTTCATGGACTTATGTCAGAAAATCTGTGAGCCTTTGGATAGTAGGTGCTAGTGAAGCACTGTAGGGCAGAATGGCAATACCACATCCAGAAAACACATCGAGATTAGACAAGACAATATACTCCTCTTTCCAGGGTAGCAGGGGGGTTGTTTTTAACTAAGTGGAGTGTGTCTGTCTTCTTGGGAGATAATGATATCCACTCTTTTGGACAGATTGTACGTTTAGCAATGACAATATCTAGTTTAGCATTGGTGGGAGGGACACACTGCCTTTGTACTCCCATGCCTTGTCAAAAAGGAGTCCTCTCATGAATAAGGCTACCAGTTAAATAAACTATTCCATCTGGCCAGCTGTGGAGTCTTTCCACAAAACATACTCATAGGTAGAAATTTACACACGATGTGCACTCTAGCCATTCCTATAGGTCCCCATGGCTGCTTCCGTTTCTGCCTTCTTTGTTCCCAGTATTCTAATTCACTTTTCATGGCTCCCAAATCCTTTCTTTAAGATATTTTTTCAAACGAACTGGACATCTAGGTGTGCTCAATGCTTGAAACCTATGAACAGGGTCTTTTCTTCAGTTTTCAGTGGCGTCTAAGATGTTGTGCAGAAGTACTTAGCATATGCGCATCACCACAGCACGGAACATTTACATACATATTTTCCTTAGAGCCCTGATGAGACTACTTGGACCTCTCCATCTCATTTAATATTAGCCACCATTTTCTTTCTTTTTGGGTTTTTAAGAGTCACCCCAGCAAGGCAATAGAACCTGCTCTAAAGACTCACGGGGGGTTCTCTGAAGACCACTGGAAGCAAGAGCATATGAAATGGCACACAAACTGAGATGGATGGCTGAAGCAGCCCTGTGTAGACCACCAAGAGTGGTTCATAGAAGCCACTGGCAGGTGCCATGCTGTTAAGTAAGATGAGAAGGAAAACACATATGTGGGACCACGGAGGCAGGTGGTGTGTGTGGAAAGAGCGACAGCAGTGGTGCAGTGGCCAGGGTTCCATCCCCTGTGTGCCATGTTGGCCCTGCCCCTGGGGCACACTGAGATGGCAATGGAGACTGGGGGTAGTGGCCCGTGCCTGTAATCCCAGCACCTGGGAGGCTGAAAACAGCAGAATTGCTATGAGTCCAATCTACATAGTGAGACCCTATAGGCCCTGTAGACCCTGTACTAAATTCATAGAAAAAAGCAGAACCTAGAATGAAGTGGTGGATGAAATCAATTAAGAAATTAAATGAAGTAAGAGAAATAGAATAATGGAGAGGAATAACTCTGGGTTAAGGGTGTACTTTATTCTGCTTTTTGTTTTCAAGTTTAAAGATTTGAACATGGATAAACGCTAGAACTCATGTACAGTGCGAAGGAAGCACAGGAGACTAGCAGTGGCAGAAAAGTAGAAAGTAAAGAAGGGGAAAGGGCAAAGAAAGAGAGGGAGAAAGAGAGTGTGCCTCACTCCAAATCACCTAGTTCCTAAAGCTGAGGAGACTCTAGCAGAGCTGCATCTCAGTCCAGAAGGAGGGATCTCCACACTGACAAGAAAGGAGGAGAAAAGAGGAACTTAGGGGTGTGGTGGTGGGTTGAGCTTAAGTCAGACGGGGCCTGGAGCAGAAGAGGAGGTCATTTGTGAAGAATTTACAAATGACCTTGTGTAGAAAACTCAAGGGGTTTGACAATAGTGGACACTATCTGAAAGAAAGCACAGATGGTACACAGAAGGAGAGAGAGTGACAGTGACAATGAGGAGCACAGAGCGGTGACAATGTGAGAAAACCTGCTGGCTGCCACGAGGTCAAGCAGGTGCTGACAGCAGGGAAACGGGAGGACCCACTTCCAACCCCAAGGGACTGGGAAATGAGTGCACAGGCAACTTGGACACAAAAGGGCTGTAGGAGAAGGGGCCCTGGGGGAAATTAGCTTCAGTAGCAAGCAGAAAGTGCAGGAAGCTGGGCGTGGTGGCTCACGCCTGTAATCCCAGCACTCGGGAGGTGGAGGCAGGAGGATTGGTGTGAGTTCGAGACCAGGCTGGGCTACAAAAGTGAGCTCAGGGCCAGCCTCAACTGCATAGCGAGACCCTGTCTCAAAAAAAAAAAAAAAAAAAAAAAAAGTGCAGGAAGGTAAGTTTGAGAACACTGAAGTTATTATTTTTTATCATAGGAGCTGAGGCTTCCGAAGAGTTAAAAGAAGAGTTTGAGTGTAAGAACTGGACACAAGACTAGGGCAGGGAGAAGAAAATACGGAGCAGTGCACAAAGAAATGCTATGACTTTAAAAAATGGCTTCTCTGTGTTTAAGCCAACGAAGACCCCACTTCTTTTCCCTAATCATTAGAATAATCTGTTCCTTACACAAGGCAAGTCAGGTGGGTCAGTTTATACAATTGCAACACTTGCTCTGGTCTAAATTGGGGTATTGCAATTAACAACTTATTCATGATTGAGAAGTACAGTCATTCACCGTTCTGCTGTGATTGTAACCAAATATAATCATCTCCTGTTTCTTTGACTTCATTATGACATGGCTAAGTCTTTTGTCATTATATTTAAGCGATGTACTTTTTGTCTTTGAATGTAACCCATGTAATTGATCAAGTCTTAATGACAGATAATTTTGTTTTGCATTTCTATCAAGGGTCCAACCATTACTTTTAGTCTTTCACCTGAAATAAAAGGCAAATAAATTTATTGAAGAGAGTAGATATTTATATGAATCTTTCAAATATAAGGGCATAAGGGCCAGCCAAATAGCTCAGTGGATTGAAGTGCCTGCTTAGACAGAGTGCAGGGCCAGGGGTTCGGTCTACAGCCTGCTTTGCCTGCCTCACCCTCAGGGCATGCTGACCTTGAGACTGGGTGTGGTGGTGTGCTCCTGTATCCCAGAGCTTGGGAGGCTGAAAACAGGAGAATCACTATGAGTCCTATCATGTAGTGAGACCCTATAGATCCTGTACTACATACATACTTAAAAAATAATAATGTAAGAATATACTTGTAATGGAGAAATTTTTACAAGTATCAGTTGCATACTTCATCAAAACTGAGAAAGTCAACTGGAAATTAAAAACAAAAAAGCCAGGCTGTCCTCAAACTGTTGAAGGAAGATCATGCGTAGGGTCTGAACTTCAACCTGAAAGCAATGGAGGCTCAGGAGACTCCTTTGTGAGTGTAACTTTCATCCTCAGAACTGGGTTTTGGTAAGACAACTGGCAGCTAGGCAGACAACGGAAGAGCCAGAGAAACTGGAGACAGGACAAAAGCAGGAAGCTTGTACAACCTTGTGGAGGAGAAGTGCTGTGTCTCTTCTACACAAGTGGCCCAAAGCAGAATGCTGGAGCTTGATTTGGCAAATTACACAGGAAAGTTCTTAATGTCTGACCTTATGTTTTCTTCACTATTCCAAGTTCATTCATCACACATGTCCTCACACGTCTTTCTGAGCCATGTGCGATATTTACGATGTGTACCAACGAGTAACGCATTTCCCAACAATAAATAAACAATAAAAAGCAGTTGTGTGGTTATCAGTGTACCGTCACAATTAGAATAGATTCCTCCAGCCTGAAGTTGGCCTTTGGTTTCCCTGGAATGACGTTTTCAGACTTTCGTTATAAGTGAATAACCTTGGTAACCATGTCACACATTTTCCTGTGTCCTGAAACATATTCAGTTAATGAGATGACAACCTTTACTTATCTATGAAATGCGATGCCATTAGCCATTAGCCAAACATGCAGAGGTGAGTTTGAGACACTGGATCTTAGACTTTAGATGTTTTGCTAAACAAGAAATTAATGTAAATTCCCAATTGGTAATGATTTTTATATCAAAGGAGATACATTAGTACTCCATAGTTGAGTGTGAATAATAAACTATTCAATTGTTTGCTAATATTCAGTGTTCCACTTACCAAAATGATATTTATCTAACAAATTAAAGTTAGATTTGGCCATGTGACATTACAGACAAAGTGGCAGAGGCAAGCATATCTCTGTAAGATAGAACTTTAGGAGCCCGGGCATTTTTGACTGTTCTCTCTACACTCTTCCTTGCCACCGGTAATATGGACAGTGACTACTCTCTTAGACTGGGCCCCTGGATTAGGATGAAGTGACATGAAGGGACATGAAGCAGTGTAGCCCCAGAGGCAAGTGGACTACCGATAAAAACTAAAACTTTGTTACTTTAAGTAACAGACTTGTGGTTGGCCATCGTGCTATGGCTGCCTCATGGGTGATGGGTAAATTAATAGGCCCTCACCTGTACTCCCAGGATCACAGTGGTTTTCTTGGAAGTGGCTGGCTGCTGGTGGATATATCCACAGACCAATTCCAGATGTGGAGCAACAAACACACCACTCAACAGGTGATTTTATCTCTGCAATTAGAGGCATTTATGGTCTTTATTTTACTTTTATGTTTATTTTTTTGGAAAATTTGAAGCACTTTCACCACCAGACTTGAAGCTGTTCATTGTCTCAGTATAATCAATGTATCATGACTCGTGAGGGGTGTGTATGCCTACTACATACCTGTATTGTATTTGGAGTCATTTTTATAAGAAAGAAACACTGGGAAGAAAGGTAGTGTGGTGTAACAAGAAGAAACTTGTAGAAAATAGTCTTTAAATTGTCACTAGAAATAGACGACAATGACCCACTTATTCCTTTAGGCTTAACTATATACAGATGTAAAATAATCAAGTATTTTGTTTTAAGTTCTTAGCATTAGTGAAGGAAGTGGAGGAATTGGAAGTACAAAGTAATAAATGTATAAAACATTGGAAAGTTCTTCAGATTTTCAAAAAGAAAAACAATCAAAGAGGTATAAATGAACATAAATACCTCTAAACACAGAGACAAAATTGCCTGTTGAATTGTGTGCTTGTAACTCCACATCTGGAATTGGCCTGAGGATGTATCCACCACCAGCCATCCACTTCTTAGAGAAGCACAGTGGCCCTTCGAATATGGGTGGGATCTATTAATCTACCCATCACCCATGAAGCAGCCAAAGTACAATGGCCAATGACTGTCACCACTCAGGAAGTTTCTGAAAAGTCTTTCTTTCTCCTAGACACGTGACATTTTATCATGTTAATGTTTTCTTGCTTAGAAAGGATTTCTTTTGTGTCTTGTGAAGTGTTCCTCGCAGAGAAAAATGTGATGGGCATTAAAATGTCTGATGAAAGGATAAGGGCAAGACCCAATTTTCTAGGTCTTTATCTGACTCATTAAACTTACCTTTGATGGTATTGGTGGGAGTGTGTATTTGTGTGTGTGTGTGTGTGTGTGTGTGTGTGTGTATGTGTGTGTGTGTGTGTACTCACACATGTGGGGGGCTCCAAGAAACTGGCTATAAAGGCACTGACTAAAAATATATCTGATAACTGTTTCCAGGGGATTCTGAGAGCTTGCATACTTGTGTTGCTTGAGAATTTTGGCATCCATGGTCCAGTGCAATGGATCTAGTTTTGCTTTTATCCCCATACAGGAAGTATCCATCCCTATAACAAGGGTTATAATATCCTTTTAACACAATTCCTAGAATAGAATTAATTCTACCCGTAGAAACCAAAATCTTGGTGAAGAGTGCTTAGATTTCTGTGATGGGTATATTATCTCACAAAAGGCCATCAACCACATGGTCTGTTATGTATTTGGTTGCTGCAGGGTCTCACTATGCAGCTCATACTCATAGTGATCCTCCTGGTTTCAGCCTCTTTAGTGCTGGGATTGCAGGCCTACACCACCATGCCCAGAATCTAGCTGGCTCAGCCCACCATGGGGGTTGGGCTGGTGTGGGATGT
The DNA here is from genome assembly GCA_004027025.1 of Myocastor coypus. NCBI lineage: Eukaryota > Metazoa > Chordata > Mammalia > Rodentia > Myocastoridae > Myocastor > Myocastor coypus. The sequence goes on along the minus strand of PVJA010026113.1, from coordinate 2,289 downwards.
GGTGTTGGGAATCAAACCATGGTCCCTGTACTTGCCTAAGTTTGTCTAAGCAGGAACTTTAGTCTGCTCAGCCATCTCAATGGCCCAGTATGGTCCAGTACTGAATAATTTTATTATTATTATTATTTTTTTTTTCTTGTTTCAGAACCGTTGTTTGTTTATTCACTCACTTTTATGGACAGCTCAGCCCACCCCGAGGGCAGGGCTGGCTCAGCATGTGGTGCCAGGGATCAAACCGCGGTTCCTGAAGCCACCCAAGCTTCCCCAAGCAGGCGCTTTAGACCACTGAGCCATCCTGCCAGGCCCAAGTACTGAATAATTTTTAAAAATCAGTAAATACTTCTCTTTGAACAAGTACATAAATAAAACCAAAGGCTTAGTTTATTACTACCTAAAAGAATGACAAAACATGTTAATAGTGTTTGGGATCTGTATGAAGAAATAAACTTATATTTAATCTTTAGCTTACCTGAAACAGAATTCTAGGCTATGTATATAACTTGCCTACTAATAATTTTCACATAGGTAACAAATAGGCATTTGGACTTATATGACCATTTGTACTATTGATCTTCTTTCTTTAACTGAGTGCGATTAATTTCATGTGCCAAGTGACTGTATATCCAGGTATTTGAGAAGATATTATTCCTTGGTGTGTACAGTCCGTCAAACAGGTAAAGAAGATCTGCTCTTACCAAGGGAGTGGATCTTCCAACCCAGGGAGGGCCTGCGTAGAACAAACAGGTGAAAGATGGTTGAACGACTGTGTCTTCTAGATCTGATACATCTCTCTGCTCTCACCCGGACGTCACAGCCTCTGGGTCTCAGACCTGGTTCCTACCAAATTTGCCCAGTAGTAGCTTCCTCTTACTATTTAGAAAACATTGTAGGCTGGCAGGATGGCACAGCGGTCTAAAGTGCCTGCTTAGGAAAGCTTACGTGGCCTCAGGGACCGCGGTTTGATCCCTAGCACCACATGCTGCACCAGCCCTGTCCCTAGGGCAGGCTGAGCAGGCCATAATGTTAAAAAAAAAAAAAAAAGAAAAGAATTTTCCTTTATTTTTTCTAAAGTCTAGTATTGTCGTTGGATTAAATGTCTTTTCATTTTGAAAAAAATCTTTTTGGTATGATTAGAATTATGAAATTTCACAATAATTCCATAATTCCATGAATATTTAACAATAATTTCATCACTTCTTTAAATATTTTTTTCTTTCTCCTTTTAGATATTCACTTCTTTAAATATTTTTTTCTTTCTCCTTTTAGATATTCATTATGTAGGTGTTAACTGTGTAGACTATAATCTTATTTGTCTACATATTATTTATTCCAGATTTAAAACATTTTTCGTTTACTTTTCTATGTATTTTTTTGTTTGTTTGTTTCTAGGAAGATTGTCACATAACTTTCTTATTAAATGTTTCCTTTTTCCCAATATACTTTTTATTTCTTACAATTCTTATTAAGTTTATGACTTTATTCTTGCAATTTATTTTTTTTTCATATATTTATAAACATTTCCTCTCTCTGAAGGTAAAAATGTACTTTGTCTTTTCCTCTTTTGGTGAAGGCTTTCCTTTTTAATTTTCCTTTGATAGAGGTGAGGATGACCCAGGACTTTATGCCTGTCTCTCCATCCCCAGACCCCATGTGAGAGCTCTTTGCTTCTCAGATTTTGCCACTTCCCGCTGTGTCCTCGATTGCAGACAGGTAGGTGGCTTCCCTCCTGCACGTGTCAGGCTTTAGCTCACTAAGCGCATTTAAGTAGGCGGCATCATGTCAAGGGCAAGATTCTGAGTTCGATCCCAGGTACCGGGGGAAAAAAACAGTAGGAAGCATCAAAGACCTCATGGGAAAGCTGTGAGATTGGCTTTACCTTTACCTTAGGTGGATCTGGCTGAGCCATTCTGTTGATTAACGCACAGAATCACGGTCTCTAGATCTTTTCTGCTTTGATGATCTTGTGATGATCATGTACGTTAGAGAACAATCTCCCCATCTGCTTTCTGATGGCTGATCATCCAGCTGCCAGGGAAAGGAAATGTGGCCAAGAGCCTCAGGGTTCAGTAGGTTAACTTCACTCAGTCCCAACTTTCAGTATTTTTTCTCTTCCTCTTCCTCATCCTCTCCTTCTGCTTCTCTGTCTCCTTCTTCTCCTCCTTCTCCTCCTGCTACTCCTCCTTCTTCTCCTTCTCCTTTTCTTCTCCTCCTCCTTCTTCTTCCTCTTCCCCTCCTCCTCCTTCTCCTTCTCCTTCTCCTCCTCCTCCTCCTCCTCCTCCTCCTCCTCTT
>PVJA010026112.1:8681-30131 GCA_004027025.1 Myocastor coypus | reverse complement strand
GGAGGGGAGGGGAGACAGCTGGAGGGAGGTGGTGAGCAGAGTTGCTGTGGGCTTGGTGGTATTGTCCTGGGGCTGCTCCGTGTCTTCTGGAGATGGTTGAAAGAGCGAGTCTCAGCCAGGGATGGAGCTCTGAGCAATCAGAGGCCTGCCTCCGGGCAAGCTGCCTTCTCCTGCAAGGTTGATCTGTGCTGGGTGTGGGCAGGGTGCAGCGCCAGGCTCCAAATGTGCAGGGCCTCTGGAAGCAAACTTTCTTTCCCGGAAGTCAAACTAGCAGACGCGTTGCTTCTTCCTTCTAGTCTCTACTTTCCCTCCTCCTCCTCTCTCTGTCTCTCTGTCTCTGTCTGTCTGTCTGTCTGTCTGTCTGTCTGTCTGTCTCTCCCTCCCTCCCCCTCTACTTCTCCTTCTCTCTCTTGTTTTCACAAGTAATTATTCCTTAAATAGCAGATTTAATGAGCCCTGATTCGTGTGCTACAAAAGTCACGCTTTGAAAGGGCGCACTTTCCTGGTTTTTGGTACAATCACAAGGTTGAGTCATGCTTATCACTAACTCCGTAGCATTTAAATGCCTCAAAAGAAACCTCATATCCATTAGGAACCATTCTAATCACCGCCTTCCCCTTATCCCTGGCAACTTCTAACCTACTTTCTGTCTCCGTGGATTTGTCTATTCTGGACATTTCCTGTGAATGAAACCCGATAATATGTCACGTTCTGGGTCTACCTTTCATTTACCATCATTCGCTTAGACTTCAGCCATGGTATAGCATGTCTGCACTTTATACCTATCTAACATCAAATCCATTCTACAGATACATTGTTTTGCTTATCCACTCATCACTGGATAAGCATTTGGGACGTTTCTGCTTTCTGGCTCTTAGGAAGGAAACTGGCATGGATATTCACACAGATGTTTTGTGTGGACACAGGTTATTAATTATCTGAAGTATAAGCCTAAAACTGGAATTGCTATCATATCAACTCCTTTTTGGAGAGAATGTGTTTACTTTGTTAAATCTATGGTGAACTTTTTGAGGGTTTGCCAAACTATTCTACAAAGTGACTGTACTATGTTAGATTCCTACTCGTGATATAGTAGCGTTTTAATATCTTCACGTACCCATGGGCGCTATTGCAATTGTCTCCTTAATTTCAGTCATACTTTAGTCTATGAAGTGAAACCTCATTGTGTTTTTGAGTCCTGTGTTCTTGATGACTAACGACATAAATTGCCTTTTTATGTGCTTGTGATGGCCACTTAAAATCTGCTTCGCAGAAGTGACTGTTCAAATCTTTTGCTCACTTTCCAACTGTATTGTCTTTTGAGTATTCAACTGTAAGAGTTCTTTATATGTTGTAGATAAAAGTCCCCCTCCATATACATATTCTGCTAATGAATTTTCCCATTCCATTCTTTGTCTTTTGACTTCTGTGGATATTTTGAAAGTAATTTTTAAAAAAATTTAAAATTTTTACGTTCTTCAGTCTCTAGCATCTGGCTATTTCACTTCATTATTTAGAAGCTAGCTTACTTCAAAATATATTTGAAACATATTTTTGAATGTATGTTTTTGGTATAAAAATATATTTGGCAAGTTTTGGCATAAAATATTCATGTTTAACATTATAATTTTGCATTTCTCATATTAAAATGCCAGTAAGATCCTTAATTCAAATAATAGGAAAACTACACAATTTGTCAATTTGTGAGGGAACCGGAAAGGTACTGTTAGTTCTCTTTCCTGGAGAAAGGAGATGAAATGGGATTTATGCTCTCAAAGGCAGTCAGAAATGCTAATTTGATGATCAATTTTGCAGTACAAATACTTACTGTTCCTGTCTCAGAAGAAAGAAAAAATCTATATTTTTCATTATTTGTTCATTTTGGGGATGAATACATTGTTTTGTTGATTGATGTGTAGAAATCCATATACATGTGAATGTGAATTAATCTCTCATCCCACCCTCTGAGATGTTTTGGATTAATGTATAAAGCTTCAGTCCTCAGAGGACAGGATCCTTCTTGCCCCTTGGCATTAGTCTTTAAACTCTGACTCAAAGGGAGGTACAACTTGCCAACTGTTTGACCTCTTTTTTTTTTTTTTTAAAGGTGATGGATAATAGTGATTTTTAAAAGCTAATCTCATTGGCTTCTGACAGAAGAAAGCAATCTCTGGGAAAGTTGGCTGGGTGCTATGCCTCAGGGCTGCATGTGGGGTCTTCTTTGGGGAAAGTAAGAGGAAAAGTAAGACCAACTCAGGTCAGAGTGAAGTTGAAAGAGGCTCCTGCCTGGGGACCAGCAGTTAAGATGTTCTGGCTTCATTGGTTCTCTGCTTTCCTCATAGGTATACAGTAGACCCTTGAGTGAAGACCAACTTAACATACAAATGACTTAGATTATGATGAAAATTTCAGGTTTACTTTACAAACAAAGATTTGAGTCACATCCCAAACACAGGTTGCTTGTGTGGTTGTCAACAAAGACGTATGGTGCCAGTGAAACATAGGTAAGCATCAGTTTAGCCTGGATGTGTCAGTGGCAGTGATTTTGCTATGATCACTGCTATTAAAATGACCCCCCCCGCGCCGCCGACTAGAAAAGAAGTTGAAGAAAGAAAGGAAAGGAAATAAAACAATCTCAGTGGAAAAGAAGGATGTTAAAGACCAGACAGAAATAGACAACTTTAGGTCAGTTTTTAATTCTGAAAAAGTTGAGAACTACTAAGCCAGACAGTGGTCCTAGTGGGCTACAGATTCTTCCAAAGAGAGGCAGATTCCTGATGTTCTTCTGGAAGGGGACTCTCCTTCCAAATAATAACCTGCTTTCCTTTCATGCTCTCTTCCTGCAAGCCAATGATGTCAACCTGAATGGTGAACACTGTATGAAATTACTGTTTCTGGTCAAGTAGGCACATTTTATGACTTTTTGATGAATACACTAGGAAAATTCTTGGTATTTCTGGTGAATGATGCACATTGTACATCAGTTTTTATTATGAAATGGTTAGCTAAGAAGTGCTTTGGTAGGTTTGGAATGCGTTAGGGGTGTTCTCATTATTTCTTACGGAAAAAGAGTCTTGGCTTACAACTAACTTAAAAGTTACAACTAATTCTCACGAATGAATTGAGTTCGTAATTCAAGGTCCACTGTTCCCACTTTTGATGTGATTTAGAGATTCTGTCATTAAATAACCACATGACCTTGAACAATATTTTCCCTTCTATATCTTCTAGACAATGCCATCTTTGGGATCTCTTTTGTCTTTCTTTTCCTTCAATTTGCATAACAGGTTTTGCAGAGGAACACTGTGATATCTAGGCTGGGTCAGAATGATATTTCTTGAAAAAATGAAGAAAAAGGATCATATGTGTGGATGCTAATGGCTGCCTGTAGGTGGACCTGACCATACACAGTGAGTCCTATCTCAGTGTGATAGATGCTCCTCTCATGGAAAGCAGAGGTGTGGTAGGAATGTGATGAGCCTGGATGATAGATAATGTGGCTGGCTTGTCATGGTTGGATCTCTGGGAGTACTGTGTGTGAAATAAAATCTGACTCTGGGTGTTTGGGTACACAGGGGACCCATGGGAAGGGCATGGAAGGTCATGGAAGACTGCAAGAGTATGGAGAAGGGGTAGTGAAAGGGAGTTTAAATACTAAGTATGGGTGCTCTAGAGAGTGGCATAGGCACTGCTGTGGGTAAATGTATTCCCAAAAGAACCCTTTGGAGTACATTTATTGCTCAGATTTCAAAATGCAGAGAGCGTGGCAGTCGGGCATAAGTGTTGCTGGACACATTGGCCTTCTCAATGTTCTTTGGTAATTGAAATACTTCTGGACCCTTTGTGATCAGCTGGGTGTGTGTGTGCTCTGGCCAGTGAATGTAAAGGAGAGATGAGAGTCTACAGGAATTTCTTTTGCCATTTTGGGAATAATGTATTGAAATCCACCATGCATCAACCTTGGCCAAAAGACTATCATTAGCTAAGCTAACCTTTTGACTTGGAACCCACGGTGTGGTGTGAGAAAGAGATAAATCGTTAATTTAAGCTATTAAGGGTTACCCACTTGGATCCCCTTCTGTCCCTCTGTTAAACAGAGCTTTCTTTCCTTCAATAAATATATTCTGCTCTTAAAAAAAAAAAAAAAGCTATTGAGATTCAGGTTTGCTTTTGAGATTGCAATATTATCAAACCAGGCTGGTACAGGAGGCCTCCCACTGCTGGTTAGGGTCCTATGCTCACCCACAGGTGGTGGAAGGACACCTGTTGTCCCATTAAGCTCTCTCCATGGGGGGGGATTGAATTACCTCATATGACATGAATGAGCTATTAACGACAGAACAAAAAACACATGCTATACAATTAAAAGCTAGCTGTTCACTATAGTGACCACGGGATCCACCTGGGCACCAAGCTCATGACCTTGACCTTGACCTTGGAAATGTCTGATGTGTGTGAGCAGATGAGCTTCTCTCATCACTTGCTTCTCACAAGAGTGGCGAGTGGCCACGTGCTTGACCCTCAACTGTGTAACACCCTCCCCGCTGAACCTAAACCCCTCTTCTGAAGTCCAGTCTTTCTAAAAAAGGCTCAATTTGCCTCAAGGAATGCTTAGAGAGATTCATTTGTCACCTACTGTATTTAATTTAGTTTAAAACCCACAAGATTTTCCCTGAAAAAAAGTCCAAATTTCACAGATTTTATTAAGTATTGAAATGTACTTTATTGCATAACATTAACAGGCTGTATTAAAATACTCCATAAATTATGTTTTGTTTGTGCCATGGCTATAACATGAATAATACATTGGGAAAGTTTTATGTGTGTAATGGTATGAAAAAATCTTATGGTATTTCTAGACTTTGCTTCTCTCTGCTCTGGCAGGTTGGGGCATTGTGTCATCATCTGACACATTTAAGCCATCATCTGAATCACCACTCCACCTCCAACCAGACTTCTGGGTAATTAAAAAGAACAAGAATAAGTACATATAATAAATTCAGAAGGCTTGCTAATTATGTGCATATTATACTATATTAATACTGCTAATAATTCAAAAGACAACTAACATAAAAAAAAAAAAAAAACCCAATCATCTAATTTGCCATGCACTCCCAGACCCACATTTTATAACATCGCCACAGGGAGCGATATGGATTAAATCATTTTTCTTTCTTTAATCTGCAGGAGTCATTGGAGAGTATAAAAGGCAATAGGTTTCCACATTGTTTAGATGTCAAGTGTCTGGGAATTCTGTGGTGCCATTTCTATGAGTGGGGAGAAACATGATCGATAGAGAAGATGGGATTAATTTATTGGACCAGTACAGAAAATTGGTGCTGGTTTAGACTCTTCAGGAGGGCCACTGTTTAACAAGATGACTGGATGAGTCAGTGTGTTCAAGGATATTTGCTGTAACAGTGGGTGTAAGAGCAAGAATTTGGAAACCAGCTGAAAGTTTGTCTGCTGGGAAGAGGTTGAATACACTGAGAATAGCCAGGCAAGGGGATCTTCTATGACTATAGAGGGAAAATAGGAGTGAACACTGTAGGTACCATAGGAAGAATTCTTCAACTGTATTTTAAGAAAATATGAAGGAAGATGGCACTACTCGAGTGAAAGATGGAAGAAAGGCTGTGCATTGCTTTTGTACCTGCATTAATTTAAAAGTCTGCAGGAGGATACAGAAAAGGCTAATAAATATATTTATGTTTTTAAAGGAATAGGATGGAGGTGGCTGATATAAGGGATGAAGGATAATTCCTTAAGAAATTTCTTTTAATCTTATAACTTTTGTAATTTTATCTTATATTTGGGGGGTTTTCAAAAAATTTTTTTAATGAGCTGATCATATTTATTGAGGAAAAGAAAGCTCCTGTCCAAGAGAGGGACAGGATGGGGCCCCTGGCTGGGTGGTCCCCCTAGGGTTTTCAATTAATTGAACATGATGATACCTAGTTAAACAATTAAATCATTTTAATATTAATTTCCTCCTCCAAAGGTTGAGCAAAAGGACAGGGGATTTTTAGAGAAGTCATTTCTCTTCCACCCCTGAGGGAAAATTAAGGCTTATGGCTACCACAGGACTCAAAGTGGCTGGACCATGGAGAAACGCAATCCTTCCGGACTCCAGGGGGATTCAAATGACGGAGAAGAGTTGGTGAGTTTTTTGGAAAGAAGATGTGGAAGGGGGAGAGCATAAGCAACAGAGACTGGCAGACTATTACACTGTTTTGCAGTAGTCATTTCTAAAGATTCGGTTTGGGAAAGCCCAAGTAAACATGGTTATGAATAGAACAAACCCTTAGCTTAGATGCTTGTTAGGTCCTCATTAGTAAGAAATGGGTTGAGGTCAACAAGAGTGTACATGTTCCTCTCAAGGACTCGGTTCTCAGCAAAATGGCAGGGCTAGGGGTTACAGTTGTACAGAGGATGCTAGCAAATAGCATTCCTGTGTGGCTTCTCTTGAGTCCCATGTAAATGTGCCCACCAGTTGCACCTTGCTGCATCAGCTAACCTCACCAGGAATGCGATTTGGATGTGTCTCCAAACTGTGTGGCATGCGCACGGTGTGATAAAAATATGGTGAATATTTAAAGTGTGTGTTATGGTGAGAGACGTATCACCACGAATCCCCCTCCAAATACTCTCGCTCACTTCAAACACACTGTCCCATTGTTCATACCACTCTCTGAAGCACTTCTGGAAGCCCCCTTTCGTGGGGGTCTCATTGTGTTCTTATGGCTGCCTCTGTATTCTGAAGGGATTCAAAATGTTGACCATTCGTGGTCATTATGACTTTGGGGTGAGCCAGAAGTCTCATGGTGCCCATCTGGTGAATAAAGTGTATGTGGCCCAACACAACTTTTTTTTTTTTTTTAAAAACCAGCCTATATTTCCATAGGATGGCACTGGATTATTCTCATTATTTAGTGAATCACAGCTCATAAAGACACTCATGAAAGAGAACCCGACTGCTTCAGAAAGTGGAAGGATTGATGGGATAAGTGAGTTACAGCCAGGGGGAATATTTGGAAGGAGATTACTAGTAATGTATTTTTTATTGCTTTTTTTGTGGTACTTCCAATTGAATTCAAGACTTTGTGTTTACTAGGCAGGCACCTATTCTACTGAACTATCTCCCAGCCCTGAATATTTTTTAAATTTAAATTTTTAAATTTAAAATTTATCATATTTTTTCAATCACTCCTTATATATGCAGGGACCTTATTTAAATGTGTATAGCAGAAAGACTTGAAAATAAAAGAACACACCTGTAATTCGAAAGGAGGGTGCTATGTGAGCTCTAGAACATCTACAGTAGGAGAAGACAATGGAGCTAGAGAGATACTAGCAGATATCAATGGCAAAAGAAATTGAAAGGCAGTAATTTGCATATGATCACATTCACATTTCTTTTATAAAAAGAAGTGTAATGTATCTTATCAAATTTTAATCATATATATGCGTGCCCCCCACATATATGTTAAATTTTCTAAAGGACTAACACAGTATGTATTAAAATTTTATGTATTTGCATCTTTTTCTAAAACAAAATAAGACTATAACATGTTTCAACTTAGGCAACAGTATCTTTGACTTATGTGATAGCAATGGAAATGGAATCACGAAGCTAGAACGCTTCGAAGTTTCTGTAGGCCTTGCTGTTATGGTGTTTGTGGGAGCGACAGAAAGAAAGCAATCACAGATCACTTCTTGGTTTCTGGCTTGCTGGTAGCTGGTGGTATCATTTCCTGAGATGGAAAAGACTGAGTAGAACCAGATGAGGTAGCCTCAGTGACCTCATCAACACACTGAGGATGACAAAATAGAAGCTACTGCCACAGGTGTGGAGCCTAAAGAGGAGAGACAGCGTGTGCATGAACACCTGGCTCATGATGGGGACTCAGTAAGTGTAGGTGGTCATCCCAACAGCTGCAGCATGGTGCAGAAGAGGAGGGGTGGAGAGTGCTGGCTCGAGAGTTAGGAGGGGGCTGACAGTGGAGGGGCTGCCTGGCAGCTGGACTGTGCGTCTTCTCAAGGGAGAGGCAAGCTCAGAGGTAGAGAGATCAGGCTGCAGGAGAGAAAAAGGAGTCAAGGAGGCCAGCAGGATGCCTAGGGTAGCTTTCCCATTAGACTCTGGGTGGCTGTAGAGGACAAGAAGAGTAGTTGGCTAGAGACCATGCTTAGTTCCAATTTCAGCCATGCATCGAACGTTAGAGCTTTTCATTTTTTTTTTTTTTTTTTTTTTTTTAATCAGCTGAAATCTGGACCCTGGAAGTTCCCTGTGTTGGTTACTTTTCTCTCCTTGCTGATACAAAATACCTGATGCTCAGAATTAAGAAAGGAAAGCTCTATTGAGCTCACTGTGGAAGTTTCAGGGCACATTCAGCTGGCTCCATGGCATAGTGGCATATGGCAGAGGGCAACAGCTCATGGTGGTGGAAAACAGCAAAAGCAGCAAGAGGAAAAGGGAGCAGCAGCGTTGAGGAGTAAGCCCCTTTCCCTGCCTTGCGTTGTATGCAGGCTGTTGCCCCAGGGTGGAAATAGCACTCACACCTATAATTCCAAAATTGGACCATGAATCAAGGGAAAAAAAATACTAAAACAAAACTCTAGAAGCCCATCTCATGACTGCATGAGGCTTTGGTCTAACAGCTAGACGCCAATCATAACATGCCACTGCCACCATCTTTCTGGTAACAAAGCCATCTTCTGGTGTTAATTCAGTTCTTTTTGTCTTCCACTCATTCTACAGTGAGTTATGCAAAAGTCCTTGGGTCTCACATGACATGCAGGCCCGAGAGTCCACATCCGCAGCTTGTGAGGTCCTTCTATTTCTCAAGGATTTCTGTGTCACCATTTAGGACAACAAAATAAAACAGGCAGGGCCAGGAGATGCAGGCCCAGTCTTTCTCCCTGGTCACCTCCTATGACCTCTTTCCAGCCTAGGAAAAGCTCTCTTTTTCTTCTCCAGGGAAAGGACAAATTAGACCAAGGAGGCATGCTTCTGAGTGAGAGGCATTAGCTCAAAGGTAGACACCCTGCTATCAGATGGTGTGGGTACTACCAGAAGGAAGGACAGGGTGCAATGGTCCCTAAGCTCTTCTAATAGCATGGTGGGCACAGAGACGAGGGCAGGGGAGCTAGTGCAAAGGAGAGGCAGCGCGCTCTCCCTTCTAGCCTACTCTACCTTTTAATAAAGATCAATGGGGGATTTTGCAAATGCTAATGAGGAAAGCAATCTGCTCCTCTAGGCTTGGGTGCCAGCTGCTTAGGGGCACTGTTCCCCAGCCCTGGGAATACCAGCTGTCCAGGGAGCTGCATCGCAGCAATCATGGAGGCCTCCAGTGGCACCAGCCTTACCTCATGTGTGACAGACGGCATTAGTGAACAGGAACATTCAGTGTGTGTGGAGCTAGGAGCTGGTCCCTGAGTGAGGTGTGCTGCACACTCTACTCTTTGGGATCTTCACAACCACCCAAAGAAGTGTCTTAGTTACTTTTTACTCATTGCTGGGACAAATACCTGACACTCAAAATGAAGGAAGGAAAGGTTTATTTAGCTCACAGTTAATGGAGGTTTCAGTCCATATTTGGCTGGCCCAAGGCTGAGTGGAACAGAGCAGAGAGCATCCTGTTCATTGCAGTGGAACAGCAACAAAATGGTAGCAGAGGCAGCAAATCGGTCTGGGCAGCAGAGTAACAGCAATAGCTTGAGTCTGTCTCTCTGTTGCTCTTTATATTACATTCAGGCTCTCTGCCTTAGGATATCCACCCTAGACCACACCCATAGTCTCAGCCTTACTCAGACCGATAATCCTATCAGTACTAAAACACAATCCCAGGGATCATGAAGCAAGTCTCAATCTATAGAAGCCACGCCCCATGATGGCATGAGGCTTTGAGGGGACAGCTAGAAGTAAACCGTAACAGTAAGGTATTATTATTACTCTAGATAAAGGTGGAATGAAGACAGACGCAATGATTTGCCTCAGCTCTGACCCTGGACACTATGCTCCCAGAGACCCCTTCCTGCCCTCTGCAGAACTCATGTCCCTGATGGAGCCCTTGCTCCACTTACCCCACCCCCTGAGCCTGAGGTACACCATGTCTGCAAGAGTTTGTGCATCCTTGAGCTGGTGTGCAGGTCTTTAGCTGGTCTTGAGCCATTTTCTGTGTGGATATTAAAGCTTTAAGATGTTCTCTTCTTCCCTTCTTATTTCCCTTTCTTCTTCCTCCTCTCCTCCTCCTCTGACCTTGTTCTTTCCTTCCCTCTCCCTCCTTCTTCCTCATCCTCCCCAGTGCTACAGGCTAAGCAAGAAAACACCCAGACTTTCTGTCTGCCTTCCATTTTTATCTCTCAACCCTAAGTCCTTCCACCCCTGATCACTTCTGCATTGCTTCCCGATTCTAGAAAAATATGCAGAGCACAGGCTTGACTCTAGTCGGTGGCCTTCTCGTTCAGCTCTCTGGTGAATCAGCGTGGTGAGTGCTTCATTTTGGATGTTAATTTTGCTAAACAAGCAAACAACAAATAGCTAAACAAACTTACCATTGCAGGGTATCCAGGGCAGTGAGCCATGGCATTTTAGTCATTTAGTAAGCAGCAGCCCTTTGGCCATATTGATGCTGTTCTGAGGAATTTTTAGTGCCCCAGCTTTACAAATGGGCCATGCAGAGGGGACTGAGTGGGCAAAGCCCATTGCCATGACTGTGGAGCCTGGCTGCAGGTGGTCCAGCAACACGACCATCTGCTTGGGAACACGTCTACTTTGTAAGGAGACCACTCTATCACACACGACACACTCAGAGCGTTGCAGCTGTGATGACCATTGCAACATGGGAATCATTGCACAAGCCGCCGGGTTCCTTAAGTGATCCTGTGTTGGCAGACTGTGTTTCTCTTTAGAGCAAAGTGAAATGTGTCCTGCATTTGGAGAGCAAAAACTGGCCACGTGGACTTGCTGCTCACCTGCACAGGTTTGACAGGTTCTTTCTTTGGTCCTGATGAAAAAGGTCAGACAAGGGTCATCCCTGAAGACTGAGGGCAGAGAGATGAAATCGGAAGAGAAATCATGCAATGCGCACTGGAGAAGGAGCCCAGCAGCCACGCTGGAGTCCCGCAGCACAGCCCCGAGCAAGTGACATTCTATCTGTGCTGCAAGGTTATTAACACATGCCTGACTCTACCCTGACTCCAGCTAACTTAGGAGCAAAAGCTCCGAGCCTGCGGTGGCCAAGGCAAAAGCATGAATATTTATAGAGGGATAGAAGTTAGAATACAGATGCTGAAGTGCATATATTTTGAGCCTTACAAGCCCTACCTGGTAATTGTGTTGTAAGAAGCTGTGTGAGCCAACAAAATGATCAAATAAATACTTTCAGAATAGGTAAGGCCAGGGGATCATATGGCTTTGACACATGGAAAGAACCTTTTATTCCTGTTTAGAAGTGGTTGGCATCCTCAGAGTCTGATATCTGTTGCATCACAGTTCTGGCAGATTGACTAATATGGTAAAAGAAGGGTAGTTGGCAAGGGGAAGAGAAGGACTTGAGAGCAATGCTGGGTGGTCCGAGCACCGGGCTTGTGGCACATTATTGAGGAGAGTGAATTATCTGGGGAGATCCACTGAACAGACAAACCGTAGCCCTGTCTGTGGATGAGAGAACCTTCTTGCAAAGGCTGCTGGGCCTCTGGTCTGTCTCCAGCCTGTGGCAGCACTGCCCGAGGGCAGCTCTCCCTGATGAAGCTATTCATTAATATGGGCTCATCAGTGTCCTGCAGACAGCTCCGGGCCATTTGTTTGCTTGTCAAGCTGGGTGTTGCTCTCTGCCAGGCTGCAAGAAGCTGACATTAATATTTTTATCAGCCTGACTTTGAGAGGTCAGATGGGATTATTACAGATGACATCTCCCTGATCTTAGCAAATAAAATTGATTAAAATGTGCTGAATCAGAGAGTCTATCTGAACCATTAGAAGCTACACTGTGGCCTGAGATCTTGCCTGGCTGCCCTAGATGGGTAGCGGTGTTTCAAGGAGGAAGACTCCAGGGTGGTATAATTGGAGAGCAGAGGGAAGCTCTTCAGGGAGCACTAAAGGGCATGATGGTGGCCTTTCACAGTAAGGATCAGCTTCTTGACCAACACGGGCTCCATGAACGTTGACCCAAAGCATTTTCTTATATTTTTAATTTTCAAAAGGTCATGGTTTTGTGTGCACATGCGTACCAAGTATTGCAATGGTTTATTTTGTGTCTACTTCCCAGATCCATGGATTGTCCCACTGTTTGGTTAAACATTATTTCTGGGGACAACTGTTTCTGGATGAGATTATCGTGTGCATTGGTCTGTCCTCCCCCTTCTGGGTGGGCCTCATCCTCTCTACTGAAGACATGAATAGAATAAAAGACTGAGTAAGAGAGAATTTTTTCTTTCTACTTGTCTTCAAGCTGAGACTTTGATCTTTTGTTGTCTTGATACTCAAGCCTGGATTAGAATTTATACCATCATCAGCTCTCCGGAGTCCGGACTCCTGGTTTTCATTGTGTGTGAGCCAATTCCTCATGATACTACCTTTTCTATACTAGAAACATACATTCTGTTGGTTTTATTTCTTGGAGGACTTGACTAATACAGTAAGTAAAGTTTATGTAAACAATTATGTCAAACAAGAGACCAAGAAAGCTCTAGAAGCTCTCCACAGGAGTAGGTTCAGCTATGCCCCTTCATGAACTCCTAGGAATAATCAAACCCAGATTTCATTGTGCAAGTGGAGAAATAGAGGTCCAGAGACTGGAAGGAACTTGACCACCCCAGGCATAGGTACCTTCTTGGTGACTGGTGTGAGACTGGGGCCAGAGAGCCTGGGCGTCCTTGCATCAGCACACTCACACAGGTAAGGGCACACATGTTGTCATGGTTACTCTTCTCTTACTGCTGGAACAAAATACCCAACGCCCCAAATTAAGGAAGAAAAGGTTTATTTAGCTCACAGTTAGTGGAGGTTTCAGTCCACACTTGACTGGGTCCAAGGCAGAATGGCATAGCGCAGACAGAATCTATTCATGGAGGCACCAAAGAACAGACGGCAGGACCATGAGCTAATCACAAACTCTAGAAGTCTGCCCCAAGACTTAGATGAAGTTTTGGGGGGACTACTAGACACAAACAATGATACATGTATATAATACATATGTGTGTGCATGTGTACAATGAACATATTAGTAAATGACCATACCATGTGCACTCATATCCATGAGCATACATGGGTGCATTCATGCACATCATACACATATACTCATAATACACACACACACACACACACACACACACACACACACACTGGGGCTCCCTAGTAGCATGATGAAGAATGCCCCAGCTCCTCGGTTTAGCTGCTTAGTGTATGTGCCAGGCACAGTGCCAATTCTGAATGGATTAGCAATCCAGTTCTCATGATGAGTCTGTGAGGCAAGGCTGGCCAGTCTTGTCTCTGTTTTGTCATGAGAAGACTGAGGCTCAGAGAAGATAAGCCACTTGTCCAAGGCTGCATAGCTGGGTGGAAGCTCCACTGTCTGACCCTGGAACCTACGTTCTTCCACACTCCTTGGAATTGACAGGGGTAGTGGAGTCTCAGTGATCCACTTTAGGTAAGTTTTGACTTCCAGTGAAAAAAAACGAACAACTGAGAGGCATCAAAAATACACCATGCTAAGGCAGGCAAACTGCCTTTCTTTCTAACTTCTGTCATTGAGATGATGACCAGAGCTCTGTCATCCTGTGGTTCTGTCTCTGGCATCTGTACAGTGAGCACCTGGCTGGTGGGAGGCTACTGAGGTGCCCAGGGTATGACTGGAAGGGGTAGCTGTTGCAGCCAAATTCTAAGGTAGACTCTGAGCTGGCATCTTCTCTGCTTTCCTGGCCCTGGTGTGGGCAGCTTGTAAGAATCTCTCTTCTATCCTTGAGCAGGGTGAAAGGGGTGAATATGTGAATGTCATACATGACTGCTGTGTTAGAAGACCCAAAAGTAAGATAAAGGTCATCAGTCATCATTTGACTTGATGAAAAGGAGAGCATTCTACTGGACCTGACCTAATCCTGAGAGGGTTTCAATCTAGTTCTAGAGGTCAGAGCCAGAATGGAGGGAGCTTCATAGCACTAGGCGTGTTCCTGCTGTGTGGGAAGATGGCAAACACCAGTGCTGTGAGCGACAGCCTTGTGTCAGGGAGCAAAGGCAGCCTGAGACACTAAGGGTGCCCCCCCCAACTACCAACTACTAACAAGAGAGCAGGCACTTCAGTCTTACGCTCTCGGGTAATCAGATGCTGATAGTAGACTGAGTAAGCTTGAAGCCTTCAGGATCCAGAGGAGAATGCAGTGCTGGTGTCTTTTCTGCTTTTCTGGCTCTGCAGCTGAGCTGTATCCTCAGCTTGGGTTCATGTCTAGTTTCTGTCCTGATCTTATCCTAGCAGAAAATCCCAGGGACACGTGTAGGCCAGCGTCCTCCCACTTGGCCTGCATAGAGATGTGGACAGATCACCATAACCAGCAGAGTCCTCAGGTTCCTGATGACCTCCACATGGCCCAGGAACTCAAACACTGTGCTTTGTTCCTGGGCAGAAGGTTGCTGGTGCTCAGGAAGAGCAGGGGACTCGAACTTGACCTGCATCCTTAAAAATGTTAAGGTAGGGCTGGAGAGTGTCACAAAGTGATACGGAGCCTGCCTGGCACACAGGAGGCCCTAGTACAATTCGAGCCCTGCAAAACCAAACAGGAGCTTCCATTCTTGTACTCATGAACATGGTTTTGTGGACATCTCTGATTTTCATGGTCTCAGTGCTATAATCCCAAACATTTTCAGTGTTGGCTGCTGAATTAAAAGTCGTCCTCCTAACAAAATGATTACATTTCATTTATTTTCTCCCATTTTAAGGGATTCTAATATACTCCACTTTGGTGCATTATGCTAATGTGCTTGCATTCTGGGTCTTCATGAAATCCTGGTGCAGTTTTTGAATTTTAATCTTGAAACTGTGCTCCTGGCGCTGGCCTGACGGGCACACACTGGGACACACCCACCAGGGGGTGCTGGATGTGTGCTCATTTTCTTCATCACCGACGGGTGAGGGCTCACCTTTTTGCACTTTGGTGCCAGTTTAAGAATTACCACAGGTGACTAGCCAGATAGCTCAGTGGATTAAAGCACCTGCTTAGGCAGACTCTGGGACCCCGGTTCAATCCCAGGGGTGCTGTGCTGGCCCTGCCCCCTGGGGTGACTGGGAGTGGTGGCATGCATCTGTAATTGTAGTGCTTGGGGGCTAAAAAAACAGGAGGATCACTGAGTCCTATCTGTGTAGTGAGACCCTACAGATTTCATATATATATATATATATATATATATGTTTACATTTACCACAGGATCTGCAATGAAGACTTAGTATATGTCCAGCAGTGAGGGCAGGAGAAGGTGTAGAAGGTGAAGAAAGGACATAGTCCTAGGGATGGGGGCTGGTCCATGCACCCACCACAAGACTTGGCCCGACAGGCCTTTCCTGCCCAGTCCCAGCTGGTCACCAGCAAGCCCTGTGTAGAGTTTCCTTCCAGACCATGGGACCCTGCATGAGACGTCCTCTTCCTTGCATCTGCTCACTGGCCCCCAGGTGTGGGAGTGCCAGGGTCAGGTGTCTTTGGGCCCCCAAAGTATGGCAGTGTCTGTGCTCTGGCCATGCCTTGGCCTGAGCACATATCCTCAGGGAGACCTGACCAGACTCTTATGCCCAACCCCACCTGCTGCTCCTGACCCCCAGATGTCCTTCCAGTATCACAGAAAGGGGGCTTTGGAAGCAGTGGTCTGGTGTTCCCAGGGGGCCTGAATAACTCACCTTTCTGCAGGGATCCCTTCATTCCAGGTTGTCTCAGTTACTTTTCTCTCATTGCTGGGACAAAATACCCCACACTCAAAATTAGGGAAGGGAAGGTTTATTTAGCTCACAGTTTGTGGAGGTTTTAATCTGTGCTCTGCTGGCTCCAGGAGCGAGGGGCGCATGGCAGAGAGAAACAGTTCATGGTGGCAGAAAGCCACCAAACAGCAAGAGCAAAAGGGAGGAGGGGTGACAACAATGGCAACAGAGAGCGAGCCTGTCTCCCTTGTGCTGCATTTAGGCCATCCACCTCAGGCTGGGAGCGCCACGCACACCCATAGTCCCAGCACTGGATTGTGAATTAATCACAAACTCTAGAAGTCCGAGTCACAACTGCACGGGGCTTTGGGGAGACTAGACACAAACCGTAGCGCAGGTGTTCCCAGGGCTGCTCCTTTTCTGTGTGGGGGTTCAGCTCCCTGCTCACCCAGTGGCAGGCCCCTCTCATCCCGCCCACAACCCCTGTGAGAGCAGCCTCTTGTTTCTTACAGCACTAGTCCGGTTTATTTTCTTCTTTCCCACACCTATGGGCAGGAGCACTGCACTCCTGCTCATAGTGCTGGCCCAGTGCAGCAGCGGTCCCTAGTGTGCAGCTGCCTGAGAAAGGCAGCAACTCCAAGTGCAGGCGACAGCTTCTCTGCAGCTTCCAATGCCAGGGATGAAGGTCCTTCTCTAGCTAGCAAGTAGGCTGATCCCACTGAGGATGCCCTGGGCAAGCCCAGAAATACCATGGTCCAGGAGCTTTGGGGCCTTTCTTGAGCTGTAGTAAAAATTCTGCAGTGTGGGCACGGCAGTGCTCTGTATCTCTTTCCCATTGACACAGAGGTTTAGACCACATGTCCGTCCTTGGCAGGCTGGGGACAGAGGGAGCTGGGCAGACCCGGCAGAGGGAGAGCGGTTTCCCCTCAGCCTCCAGGCCCTCACGCTGTGCCCACGACTCATGCAGATCTGCCACAGCACTGCTTTCCAGTCCCCTCCATATGTACAGTATATTCTGTAAATATTGCCGCTGCTGACAGGACCATCCTTCATGCTCACAAAGACTGTTCAGCATTCAGGAGAAGCACAGGAAACAGGAGTGGAGGAGGGAGGTAAGCATTGCTCATTGAAAACACAGAGCAAAGCCATCCACCATCGTCTTCCCACGGGCACTGTTGCTCTTGTGCTGCTGCGCCGTGGGAAGCGTCGCACCACAGAGGCCTTTCCTCTAGTGTCTGTCCTAGAGTTCTGAAGTGGTGGCCTGTAGGTTCCCCTATGTGCAAGTTACAAAGGGCTGCCTTCCTTGACTACCTGCTCAGACCGGACACCCCAGCATCTCTCAGTTTCTCCTGTCCTCAATCTCTGTGGCCTCTTCAGTCCACACCGTGCACCACATTTTCTCTTCATCTCCACATCTGCCACGTGAGGCCCAGCCTCCTCCATTGTTGCCAAGATGGCGATCACCATTCCTGAGGTAGCCTCCTTGTCGTCATGCCTTTCACAATATTTGTTCACACTGCTGCTGAGATCTCTGAGTCGGATCTTGTCTGTCACCTCCCAAACTGTATCTCAGAGACTGTTGTACATCCTGCATCAGATCATGTCCCTCAGGGTCGTTAGTTCAGTGGCTTAAGCCCCTGCCTGGCAAGCACAAAGTCCTGAGTTTGATCTTCAGTACAAACACCAAAAAAATGTTCTCTCTTAGATAATGACCCCGTGCTAAAAAAAAAAAAAAAAAAAAAAAAAAAAAATTCCTTCTGCGTTTCATTCACTGGCTCTGTTCACTCAGCTTCTTGCTAACACGAGATGGTATTGATCCTCCTCCTGCCTCAGGACCTTTGCACACACTGTTCCTTCTGGTTGGATTGTAGTGGTTCATGACTTCTCCCAACTGACTCATTCTCCCCATTCTGTCCAGCCATGGCTGCCTCCTCTTCAGAATGCCAGCCTGAGCCCTGTAGCAGCTCTAGATGTTCCCAGTATCTGCTATAACCACTGGAAGGTGCTGGGTCAGTATTTGACCCTTCTGCCCTCTGTCTGACCAGGGTGTTTGTCATGTGAGCTGGTCTTGCAGTCCACGGCTTCCCAATCCAAAGAGGGATACAGGTCAGGGACAATGTTGAATTCCAGAGCTTCAACTTGTGCCTGTGGACCCTGGGGAGATGTACCACAACTCCAGAGTGAGGACAGGATGCTGCCCTGAGCAGTGTTGAGTACATTTGCACACCAAAGCAGGAGCCTCTTTACATCACTCTGTGTGTGTGTGTGTGTGTGTGTGTGTGTGTGTGGTGTCACTCAGTGGCCCAGATTTCCCAGACTCAGTTCTACATGAAGGGTGAGTTCTGGGGGTTCTGATGACAAGTGCAGCCATGCACTGAGTCCACAGGGATTTGGGCAGAGGAGGCACAGAGCGACTAATGACAGGGACATATTCTCTGCAAGGATGACTTGAAAGGGCACTGCAGGATCCCAGTCTGGAGTGGAGTAGCCCTTGCTCATTGATCACAGTGGGCAGGGGGAGCAGGGAAATGGGATGGGACCCTGTGCAGGTGTAGTACTGGGGCTGAAAGGCCTACTCTTGGCTTCGAAGAACACAGGCCAACATGGAGGATAGAAGTTGGGTACAGGGACGTTGAAGTGAAGAATCTGAGACTCTTTGAGGCTTGTGCTTCTCCAACACTGTGAGCCTTAACTGTGGGCCCTGCCTTAAGCTCAATCAGCCCTCTGCTCAAAGGAGGCATCTGCAAAGGCCCTGCCTGTGGTCAGCAACTTCTGGATGGAAGGGTGCAAAGTCCTGATGGATGCACCCTCTTCCCACCTCAGCATAAACAGAGGCATGGTAGAGTCTTACAAGAATTTCCAGAGAGAAAGATGGCTAGCGAGGCCCAAAGCATGTCACAGAGTCAGAGCACCAAGATGGGAGGGATCTGCCCTTCGGTCAGAGCTCCAAGGGAGGGATAAACTGTAGGATTCCCAGGAGTGCGAGCAACCCCTTCCCCAAAGCTCCCTCCATGCTCCAGGAGGAGGGGTCTCTAGAGAGGAGGATCAAATTCTCACCAAGCCTTACAAGGGTAAGGAGGGAGGGAGAAAGAGAACAAGCATTGCCCGTCCTCCAGTCCTACACCCAAGAATCTTCTGCAAGTGTGGACATACTCAGGAGCTCAGCTCGCAAGACACCAAGCAGCCTCCCCGACTGGTGCCAAGACCTTCTCGTCCTGCACTTGGGGAGGATGTCTGCGCTCCCCCCCGCCCCCCACAATCAGCAGTGAGACCAGACAGCAGGACAGCCTTGTGGGCCAGCCTGAGCTGGTGACCGTCTCGGGCCACCACTGCACTTGAGAGGCTGCACAGAGAAGTCCAATCTACCCTAGGCTCTCATACTGATGCATGATTGGCCAGGTAGGCACTTACCCAATGCTTTCTGTGACGTCACCTGCTTGATCTCAACCTTAGATGAGGGAAACCAGCTCCACTGTACAAAAGACAATGCTAAGATTCATCGCGTTGGCAATGGGAAGCTGAGCCTCCGGCTTGTGAGGAACATGGCTGCAGTGCCCGCCCACGAACTGTAAGGCGCACAGGGCCATGCAGCAGGCTGCAGGCAGGCAGAGCTGGGCCTCCTGGATGGCGTCAGGGGGCTGCTTTAATGACAGCTGAGAGTGATTCGCACTATCAATAGCTTCATCGTTTAATTAGTCCTTGAAAACAATCTATTCTCTTAACTAGTTTAAATCTGTCACATCCTGTAGACACACAAGGACTATTAAAGAGCTCTTTCTTTGCAGACAGTGAAAGCCAAATGCTAGTCTAACCTTATCCATGTTGCTGCCCAATCTAGATTTAGGAGGATGCCAATTAAAAACTGCCCATTCACTGGCAAGAAAGAAGCCACCGTTGCGCGGCCTGAACCATGCCACTCCCAGTTTCCTCCCGGTTCCCATGAGCACCTTGTGTTATCAAAATTACCCACCAGTTGGCGGCGAAAGCATTGGCATGGATTCTGCCTTGACTGCTGAGGTTCTCGACATTTGCTAATTGAATGGAGCCCTCGTTTCTGCCCTACAGGATGGATGCATATTCGCTTTTCCTACGGTCTAGGAGTGAGGCTGAGCAGGGATCATCCATCCACTGGCGTGCGCTGGCTGTATTGTTCTGTGCTACAGCTAGGCTGTGTCTGTCTTTACCTCCTTCCCTATATGAGACCAGGCACCTTCAGTGTCAGGTGCACTCATCGGCTCCTGCCAGTGTTAGCTAAGTCCTGTCACATATGTGTTAAATGAATGAATAAACGATGCTTTTCTATCAAGATTCTGGCCTCACTGAATTCTCCATCCTTGAGTTTGGCTCTATTTTAAAACAAAAACCCAACAAGAAAAAGAAAAAGAAAAAAAAAAGCCATTAGATCACTGGTTTAAATTAGCTTATTTTGGAGAACAGAATTGACTGTTATAATAATGCATGTAGACGCAGCCAGAGTTAAAAGAATGATTAATTAATTCAGGCTCAGGCACAGAAGCAGAAATTCCCTGGCTCAGAAGTCTAGATGCGCAGCCGCTGCGTCCCCTGAGGAATTCCTTTGTGGATTGCCAGGCGGGGGCTGACCTTATGTCCCGTATCAGTGATCTAATGAGTGATTGTATCGCTTGTGTGCAGAGGGAAAGCCGGGTCTGGAGATGCAGAGCGCCTCTGGACAAAAGAGTCTCCCTCCAGAGGCAGGCTTTCTGGGGAATACAAAGAGCATATTACTGCAATGAAAGGAATGGAGGAGAATGAGGACGTTAAGTCATAGAATATCCTGATAGTCTAGCATCCTGGGAAAAGAAAAGGATATTTGGAGAGGGTTTGGGCTGGGTACAGTCATGGGTAACAGTAGTTCCTAGGGCAAAATATTTGCCTCTGTTTTCTCATCTGAAAAATGGGAACTGTGAGTTCCCATGAGGGTTGGTGAGTTCTCCTAGGTTGTTACTAGACCAAAGATTCTGTTTCAGTGCAGTAGGCAAATGTGTGGTATTGACTTTCACATCCAGGATTCTTCAAAGTTTGTCCATGCAGGCAAATTCCCTAGCTCACCAAAGTGAGGGCTGTCCTTTCCTTCACCCTGGATGGGTTGTAGATGCCATTGCGTTGCTGGTCTTGTCATCCCTGATGGCAGCAAGCAGGAGGGAGCAGTGAAGTGTGGAACTGGCTGGGTTCCAGGCAGTGTTTAAGGGAAGGGATAACCAACACTGGGTGATAACGGCCGCCGTGACAGCAGGGGCAGGAGAGGTCCCAGGAGCTAATCACAGTGCCAACTGGCTGTGCTTATCCCATGGGTGTGAGAATATCCAGCTGGGGTGGGAGGTGCTAGAGACAGAGTCACATATATGGGGGTAGGGGGCAGTACAGAAAAGGCACAAGTATAGCCCCTCATGTTACCCGAGGAAAGTTTTACTTCTTAGTTCTCAAGATAAAGCAGTTTCTTCTTCTTCTTCTTCTTCTTCTTCTTCTTCTTCTTCTTCTTCTTCTTCTTCTTCTTCTTCTTCTTCTTCTTCTTCTTCTTCTTCTTCTTCTT